>JABSTQ010000496.1:0-27900 GCA_013358835.2 Ixodes persulcatus
ATAAACAGCTTTAAGGAGAGACGACCCGGATCTCGACCGTTCTTCTGTTTTGACAAGGCCGGCGCGGGGTTCCAGCGGAACACCAGCCCCTTGTCTACCCCCGAGTTACTACAACGCTCACTCCCCGGCCACGACGATGCCTGCAGCAGCGGCTGCCGCTTCTTTCCCGACTTTGACAAGGCAAGTCCTCGCCATCACCGACATTCAAGGCCAACCACGCAGCCATGCGCCGGTACCCGACATCACCTCTCGGACCACCACCTCACTACCAACATCGGCCACCTTCCAAAATACAATAATTTGGTGACTGAAAACCTAGCACGTGTGAGGTTTCCGTCACGTTCATATGCAACAGTAGGTTAAACGAACGCGCGTTCCAAACCAGAGCAAACTGCGTAGTTGCGATCATTGCTGCTGCGACATTGAACGCATCGATTTCACGCTTTAGACGTCGTTTCCAATATTGTGACATCGAGGTCAGCTGATTGGTTGACGCTGTGTCGCACTTTTACTTACGGTTTGTCCGCGGGGGAAATAATCGGCGCTGGCGGCGGAATTTACTCTGCCCACTGGCCAAACTCTCCCAATACGTGGCTCTGACCCAAGCTAAGCCAAGTAAGGGCATTCATCTTCATCCCATCATTACCCTTCCTATGCATCTGCATTGTCAGCACAAGATTTTAAGCTCGACCAGTGTCCGTCTTTGCTAAAACGCAAACTAAATGATGTAGAAAACTGCATCGGGCCCCGATTGCCTATTCTCTCGGGTCACGTGACATGACGTTAAAATCTAGTTTTTTTCCTATGCAGTTCGAGCTATGCTCGTAAAATGATGCTGTTGGCGGTCACGTCAAAATGTCGTCACGATGCGCTTTGACGATGCTGTTAACCACAACCAAATCTGTACATACGACCACTCCATCTGCAAACTCTCCAGCACGCACCCCCCGAGGGCCGAGTTTGAGCGGCGCCTCGTGGCGGGGCCTGGAACTCGGTATTTTGTTCCTCTTTTCCGTGCTCCACCAGATGGTGTTTACTGCACGCGGGCGCAAAAAGCAGACGACACAGCGGAGGGGCCACGTGGGAGGGACACGTCTGTGGACGTGTCGCCGGTTTTTTGTGGCAGTGTTGGTCTCACATTTCCCCCCTTCCCCTCATATCTCTTCCCCCCTTCACACCTTCTCCCCTCTCTGTTTGTATTCGTCTTCAGCGATTTTCACACCATTACGGCATTGCCATGTGTACAAATCATGACTCTGTTCAACCTTGTATTGTGCGGCGTCGCAGACCTCTGCGCTATGGGCCATCGGCCTTTCTGTGGCGTCAAGGCTGTCCTGAGCGGGAATAAATATTATTATTACTAGTATTACTATTATTATCAGTGATTACTTCAGCGGAGTGTAAGAACATCAATGAGGGAGTTTGGACACTAAGGACAACATGTGATGTGAAAAAGCGCAAATGACTAAGAAGAGAAGGGGACATGACAAAGCGCTTACTTACAAGTGACGTGTATTGAAGGAATTAGAAAAGGACAAAACGAAAGTGAGGGTATTTTGAGTAATGGTGTACTGCTGTGTATTCCTCTGCAAGGCGCGCAAAGGGGTGGCCGCGGAGGAATTTTTTCACGAATTCCCAGTCACCAACGTGAAAGAAACTGGGAAAAAATGGTTAATGGGCACCCGGTAGGAGGAGCGAGATTTTGTGCCGCCTAGTGAGAATGCCTCTCATTACCGAGTTTTTGTGCCGCCTAGTGAGAGAGCCTCTCACTAGGCGGCGCTAGGACTCGGCCTTCGGCCGGGAACAGGCTCTTTCATATAGCATCCTCGATCATCCGCACCGGTGCGCCCCGTCTTCTTTGACCAAGTGCACCGGTGCGCACCCGGACGTCTTCGATCAACGAAGCGCACCCTCTCGGTGCGGCTTTTCGTTGCCCCAATGCGCACCAATAAAATCGACGGAACGCCGGGGTGCAGTCCCATCAGGCATTGCGGCCTGGAGCGGGAATCGAGGAGATGGCGGGAGTAACAGACGCGCAGTTTGTCGAGATGGCGACCTTACAAAAACGAACACTCCTCGCAGCGGCACTCGATAAGTTCCTTAGCTCTTCGGACAGCGAGGACGACGCGTTTTTTACCATCGCCGCGTTTACCGGTGATTGCTGCAGTGGCAAGGAGCGCCCGAAAGTCATGAGCTTCGTGGAGAACGTTGTGAGGCGCTTCGATAACACCGAGGCACGGCTGTTATCTGGCGGTACTCTTTCTTGAACCAGTAATAATGGCCAAATATATTTTTTCAGTTCCGAAAGCATTTCCGGGTAGCCCGAAACGTGTGCTACAAAGTGATAGCTGACTATGAGAAATCGGAGTTCTATCATCTTGGCCATGGTCCCTACCCCCGGAAGACCACTGAAGACAATGTACTTTCCTTCCTTTGATAAGTACGTTAGGTCGGAAGATTGCTCTCAATCTGAGCTTTGGATATGACAGGCAAAGTAATTTTTTCAGAATAGGTGGAAACAAAATAAGTGAGCGAGCCGTCGCAGTGATATTTGGCATGGCAGAAAGCACTCTTCATGACATCGTCGAGCGGGTCGCAAGTTTCTTGGAAAGCATTAGTACCGACGTCTATTATTTTCCCATATCTGCAAAAGCCAAAGTTGCAGCTAGTGCAAAATTCAAAAAGGTAAAGTTACAGTTTTCCACCTGGTTGAAAAAATATTGATCACATATTAACTTCAGATTTCAGGCTTCTTTTGTGTTTTGGGCTGTTTGGATGGCACCTATGTGGACACCAGATGCCCTGCACATAAAATTCCATCCATGTATACGAACAAACTCAATAAAACGTCCTGCAGAATGCAAGCAATTTGTGATTCTGATCAAAATTTCCTTGATGTCTTTCTTTTGCACGCGGGGAAAGCACATGACCCACAAGCATTCAGGCGGTTCTTTGTCTTGGATGGTTTGCCACAAATCTGTGAGGGTGACAAGTATCATGTATTAGGAGATGCAGCGTACCCCCTAAGAGAGTACCTCCTGACTCCATTTAGGAACGACGGCAAACCCGCGCCCGACGAGGTGAACTACAACTTAAAGCTAAGCGAGACACGTGTCCGAACACAAAATTAATTTGGGCTACTGAAGGGACGCTTGAGGCAGCTTTCATACCTTGAATTCTAAAGTTTCAACAAGGTCACACAGTTTAATTTTGCGTGTTGCGTCTTGCACAATTTTTCTATCGATGCAGGAGACACAGAAATAGATCGGGAAGAAGTAAAAAATGCAAGAAAGGGTCGCAAGTCAGGCCTGGGCGACGCTTGGGCTAAAGAAAACCCCAAAAGGGAGGAGCTACTACGACAACTGGGTGAAGAAAAAAGATAAATAATTGCATGCTCCCTCCGCACAGTTCATGTATCTTGTCAACGTTCCTGTGCACCACTACGTCGTAGGAAAGTGTGCAGCACCTGCCAACTTTTTTGTGCACTCTGGTTTAAGGAAATAGCATAACAAAGTTAGTATTTATGCATTTGAGCTGAGCCTTTGTTCTGCTGAGTAATAGCATACATAGTTTCTGAGGCTGTACAAAGTATAGCCTCAGAAACCAACTAGCAAAAAAACTCCATTAAATTTAATATTTATAAATGCAAAAAACGTAATGGAAGTCTTTGTCCATTTAGAAGCACGTCTTGGCTGATAGTCCTTACATTTACACGTGTACCATTAGGCATCAAGATCTTTTTCAGGAGCCAGAATACTGCGCAAACCCACCAACTTCTCTTTGTGGCGACGTTCCCGCTGCTCTTTGTGCACGAGTATCTTCCACATCATTTCACATACAGAGTTCACCTTCTGCTTTTTCATGGGTGGTGTATCCTTGGCATATTCTGGCTTAGTGCTATCCAAACTGCGTGAAGTGGCCGAGGATTTAAACTTGACTCGACCAGGTCCTCTAAGACGCTCCGGTTTCACACTGTCGTCAATGAACTTGATTTTTTTTAAATTCCCCATCGTAGGGAATAGAAACAGGATATTCACCTGATGAGGCAGTGTGCTGTCTCCGTTCCGTCCGGCGTTTCTTTATAATTCACAAATAGTTTTGACACTGATCTTACGTTTTATTGGAGCCGAGGTCATTAGCAATATCCTCCGAGGTGGCTACCCACGTGGCTTTTTTGTTTCTAAAGGTTTTTGTGGGCCCCACTCGGCTCAAATAACTGATATTTATCAAAAGGCAGCCTGGTTTCTCCTTCACTCCATTCACTGGGTTGGAGCAGGGTCAAGCAGGATGCAGTCCTTTTCTTGAAAAGAACATTTACCTGTTGCCTCTTTAGACTCTGTAAGAAAAAGTAAGCTTAGATCATCACACTGAAATATTTAGAACTAATAATAGTAGCTAAACTTATTTAATAAAAAATAAGTTTAAACTTTTATGCAACAGAGAAGCAATTTGCATTATTTATGGCTGCCCATGGTGTATTTAAAAAAAAGAGTAGGGACTATATTGTTTCAGCATAACTATGCAAACAGTAGAGTCCCAGTGAGGCCATCGGAGTGCTTGAGGGAAGCACATGACAATGTATACCAACAGTGTTCACCGAACTCTTGACATACTTTGCTCTGTGGCTCCGACAGGCTCACGAGGTTCAAACTTTCTCCTTTGTCAGCTCATGCTGGAATATAATATAAAACATCCTGGCAAATCCTAACAAGAACTCTCAGGAACCCACACTGCACTACAAATTATAGGCTTGTGCCAATCTATATTGCCACGCGGGTTGGCGACCAAGCGCGTGCGTGGCCAAGTGGTTACCGCGCTTGTCTGTCACGTGGAAGGTGTAGGTTCGATTCCAGTTAGCGGACTGCCCTTTTATTTATTCTTTCAACTTGGCCTTCTCGTAAATTCGAGAACATTCTCGTCTGGTCGAGTTCGGAATTTTCTACGCACCGAAAGTTCTACGCTGAACGATCCAGAAACCCACGAAGGTACATAAAGGATTCCGCAAGGGGAGCGGAGTCAGTCTCGCCCCAGCGTTCGACTCTGCTCTACGCCGTCTTCGACGCCCGCGACGCTCTGCTGTTATCTTCTTTTCCCTTTTCATTTTTTTGTTCACAAGTTCGCCTTATTAAACGTTTTATTTTCCTCAGTTCTTCGTTGTTCCACCTTGTCATTCGTGACATTTTGGTGGAGGTGCGGGGTAGCGCATGTCCGTGCAGCGCAGCCCTCCAAGTTCCCGTGGCACAAGTCCGAACCCAAGCTGTCGAGGACCCAACGAAGACCAGATCTAAACCCGATCAAGTCGCCGTACCCAAGGTTTACACCCGGAATACGGACTTCTGCCACCCAGGACCAAGCAGCCAACGAGGCCAACGATGGACGACCAGCAATCGCAGACCCCGACCGCTGCCGCCGTCGTCTACCTGCCCGTTGCCCAGCGAACCCCGACGACCTTCCATGGCGAGACCCACGAAGACGTGGAGGACTAGCTTCTGCACTACGAACGTGTAGCACGCGATAATGGATGGACCACTGAGCAGCACCTCCAAAACCTCTACTTCTCCTTGGAGGGTACCGCGAGGCAGTGGTTCGAGAACCACGAGGCGTCGCTTACGTCGTGGGACACCTGTATCGCCGGCCTGAAGGAGACATTCACGAACCAGACACGACGACAGCGAGCGGAAGACCTTCTGCAAGTACGAACTCAAGGGCCCAACGAAACGGTCACCAGCTTCGTTGAAGACGTCCTCCGCCTGAGCAGCCGCGCCGACCCTCAGTCCACCAAGGAGAAGAAGCTGCGCGTCCTGATGAGAGGAGTGAGGAGTGACATCTTCGGCGGTCTTGTTCGCAACCCCCCATCTACCGTCGAAGACTTCGTCACGGAGGCCACGAACATAGAACGTGCCCTCCTCGCAAGAGCCAGCCACTACCATCGGCACTCGAGCGTCACTGCTGCTTCTGAATCGGGCTACGACATCAGCCCTAGCATCCCCGGCCTTCGCGACATCATCCGCGACATCGACCGGGAGGAGCTCAAGAAACTTCTGCCGACTGCTGAACGCCCGGCCTCAATCTCCATATCCGAGGTCGTCCGAGACGAGGTTCAGCGAGCGTTCCTACCAGATGCCCCTGTCACCGTGGCCGCACCCGAAGAACCGACGCTGACCTACGCCGCAGCTACCCGACGACCGCCGCCCCCTGCTCACCCGTATAGGGCGCCACCACGACGTGAACCTCCAGCGCCGCAGTTTTCCCGACGCCAGGAAGATCGGGCGCACGCCCACCCAGAACAAGCAGCGCCACGAGAGACCGACGTGTGGAGGACGGCCGATCGACGGCCGTTGTGCTATCACTGCGGTGAAGCCTGCCACATTTACCGTCCCCGCAGGGGGCACCTGTGAAAGCAGGTGTTTGGAGAGTGGCGTCTCCACGGACCCCGAGCTCCGCAGGGGGCGCCTGCACCTTAGGTGCTAGGTGCTTGGTGAGTAGCGTCACCACGGACCCCAGCCACGTGGGCCACCATACCCGCACGCAGGGGGCACCTACTTTATAGTAGGTGCTTGGTGAGTGGCGTCACTACGAACCCCGAGCCATGTGGGTTCGCCCACCCACGCCTGGCTGTGCGTGGCTTAACCCGTGTCCGGGGAAAAGGGGACCCTGGTGGTTGAGCTGAGCCCGGGGTGCGTTTGGACCCTTCGGGGCACCCCGGGTAAGGCAATACACCGCTTCGGCCCCTGCTTCTCGTAGACGGGTGTCCTGGCTTGGCCCGACCAGGATGATTCAGTCAGTCGCCTCTTCTACCCTCTTCTTCCTTCTTTCACTTTTCCTTCCACCTCTTTCTCTTTTCTCCTACACTCTCTTCCTTCCTTTTCACCTCCTTAGGCGGCAAGGGCCAACCTTGAGTGGAAACAGGTCCTGTCCCTGCAACCACACTAGAGTATAGTGCCCGGGCAGCACTGGTAGAGTAATTGTGTCAGCCAAGCCTTTCTTGCTATGGCACATTACCTACCCCCTTGTTGGGCTCCGTGGTGGGCGGTGCACCCGGGCACTGAACTTTCCTTCCCATCTTTATGGGTTCTCGTACTAAAACCGTCCCCGATCGGCCCCTGAAAAGGGTCCGCACCGAAGTCCAAGTTCCAAAAAAGACACAAGCTACACCTGCCAGATTTCCAAAGGTTTTGATTCTTCACTCTGAAAGTGAGACACAGCTCTCAAAATTATCTCCTTTCCTTGTCGCAAAGACACTCGAGGGTGTTGTCGGTAAGGAATTCAATGCCAGGAAAATGCCATCCGGTGACCTTCTTGTTGAGATTGAATCAAGCGAGCAAAGTACAGCACTACTAGGTTTAGCGTCTGTCTCTGGATATGACATTTCTGTCTCTCCCCACCGAACGCTAAACAGCATCCAAGGAGTTATTTCCGAGGATGACCTCCTGGACAGCTCTGAAAGTGAAGTTGTTGAAGGCCTCTCCGACCAAGGTGTCACAGCTGCTAGACGTATCACCATTCGTCGTGATGGGAATGAGCTCGAGACAAAACATATCGTACTTACCTTCCAATCGACCGTCCTTCCTGAGGCTGTAAAAGCTGGGTACCTGCGCTGCAGGGTTCGGCCTTATGTTCCAAACCCCCGTAGATGCTTCAAGTGCCAGAGATTCGGCCATGGATCTCAGAGCTGCCGTGGTAAGGCCACCTGTGCAAAGTGTAGTAAGACCGACCACGAAGCTGATGCATGTACCAACAACCCACACTGTGTAAACTGCTCAGAACCTCACCCAGCATATTCCAGATCATGTAAGACGTGGAAAGACGAGAAAGAGGTCCTCACCTTGAAAGTTAAAGAAAACCTTTCTTACCCTGAAGCACGCCGTCGCTTTGCATTCATGCGGGAAGGCGGCTACGCCCAAGTGGTGCAGCGGGAACCTGCACCACTAAAGGTTTCCGCGGCAACCCAGACGTCCTTTTTGGACTATGGGAAGCCACGGCAGTCCCCCACGCCCCAGCTGAAGATTCAGCTTCCAGGGCGTGCAATCACGGCTGGTGGGTCTCCTGACCCTCACAGCCAGAGCACATACACTCGCAGTCCTCCGGGAAAACAGCCTCAGCCCTCTCACGTAGAGGGTACGCAGGCTGCTTCCCAAGCTCAGAATGGGCCGGCGGCTACGGCAACCTGCCCTCCTCTGCAATCTCCTTCCAGGGAGAAGGCTCGACACTCTCGCCCACACTCCCTGGATAGAGCATCCTCCAAGGAGCGGCATGGCTTTCGTGTCGCTCCTGCAGCGCCCAAGGGGAAGGAACGGGTGAGTTTGGGCGATGCCCTGCCCAGCACCTCCTCCGCCTCTTTGGCTGGGTCTGGTCGTGGACGGGGCCTTGCGTCCCATTCGCCGAGCCTACCCACACCTGCAGCAAAGGCCTCGCCTCAAGAAGTAGAGGCAATGGATGATAGCATGGACGTCTCCATTCATGCGTCTGACCAAGACGACATGGAATGGCAGACTCCAAAGACTAAACACAAGAACAAACAACCCGTAATCCCCCCAAAGTGATGGTGCTGATCTATTGGTGCCATAAGCGGCAGATTTGTAACTTTTCATGTATTTCCTTCTAGTTTTACAGGTTTTATCAGCGTTTTAATTAAAATTTTTTCATTACATTTTTAGAGGCATGGCTAAATTTCATTTCATGCAGTGGAACTGCCGCGGTCTTTTACGGAATATTGACGATGTTAATTTTTTTATGGACGATTTACGTCCTATTGCTCTCTCTTTACAAGAGACGCACCTCAATGATAACCATAAGTCAGTATTGCGCCGCCATCAAGTTTTTAGAAAAGATCGCCCTGCATCTAATTCATCTGGTGGAGTAGCTGTGGTTGTCCAGAATGGAGTTGCCTGTTCTCAGGTTCCTCTTGCTACGCCTCTTGAGGCTGTGGCTGTGCGTCTTCTTTTGGACCGCCTTATCACTGTTATTTCTATTTATATTCCACCTAACATTCCACTGCATCTTCATGACCTTCACCGGCTAATTACACAGCTTCCACACCCATTTTTACTGTTAGGTGATTTTAATGCTCACCACCCCTTGTGGGGTAGTGCCCGTCAGGACTCGCGTGGTGGGGTAGTTGAGCGATTTTTATTATCTTCTGGGCTGTGCCTTATGAACACGAGAGAGCCAACATCTTTTAGCGCGGCTCACAACTCATTCACTTCTATTGATCTTTCAATTTCATTCCCCTCAATGTTTTCTACATTTACTTGGAAAGGTTTAAATAACCCCTTTGGGAGCGACCACTTTCCAGTCGTTCTGGAGAGTCAGGTTTCTATTCCAAGCCTCATGAAACGCAGTCCACGTTGGAAACTGGAAAAGGCAGACTGGGGTCTTTTCAGCCTAAACTCGGAACTCAAACCTTGCATGTTCTTGCCATTAACGCATGATGAGGCCACCACATACATCACAGATCAGATCATAAATGCTGCCTTTCGCTCCATCCCTCAGACTTCCTGTAACATTGCCAAAAACTGTAAGCCATGGTGGAATAAAGAATGTTCAGCCACAAAGAAAAAACAGGACAGGGCTTGGGGCATATTTCGGAGATATCCAACATCTGTGAATTTGATGGAGTTTCAGAGAAATAGAGCTCAAGCTCGTTCAACCAGGAAGCAGGCGAAGAGGAAGTCTTTGAAAGGTTATCTTACCTCTATCAGCAGCTACGTCCTAGCAAAGGAAGCATGGGAACGACTTCACAAGGTTGAAGGCAAATACCGTTGCTTTACAGTTCCTCTTTTGCCCTCATTAAATTCGTTGCGCGACCAGGCTAATGTGTTGGGCAAACATTTTGCAGCCATTTCTAACTCCTCCCATTACTCTTCAGTGTTTTTAAAGTTTAAGACGGATGCAGAAAGAACGAAAGTCAGCTTGGCAGGAGGAGCCTCTGCACCCTACAATCAACCGTTCACTATGGTCGAGCTTCAAATGGCACTTAATATCCGGAAAACCTCGTCCCCCTGTCCTGACCGAATACATTACGAGATGATCCGACACTTGTCGAAGGAATCACTCGCTGCCCTACTTGCTTATTTCAATCGTCTATGGAAAGATTCACACTTCCCTTCCGAATGGAAGCGGGCAGAAGTTATTCCGCTGCTGAAGCCTGGAAAAGACCCTTCCTTTCCTTCCAGTTACAGACCAATAGCATTAACAAGTTGCTTGGGGAAAACTTTTGAAAGGTTGGTTAGTAGGCGGCTTGTTTATTTCCTTGAACAACACAATATTTTGGATATAAATCAGTGCGGCTGTCGACCTGGACGCTCCACGACCGACCATTTAGTTCGGCTGGAGACAATTGTTCGCGAGGCTTTTGTGAATAAGCAGCATTGTGTATCAGTCTTTTTTGACTTAGAAAAGGCTTATGATACCACTTGGAAACATGGCATCCTGCGCGACCTTTTTATGTACGGAGTACGTGGCCGATTGCTTCATTGCATAAAGAACTTCCTGAGTGGACGCACTTTCCGTGTCCGGCTAGGCACTACGTTATCTGATTCGTTTGTTCAGGAAAACGGCGTTCCTCAGGGCGGAGTCCTGAGTGTCACTCTCTTCGCCGTAAAAATTAATTCTCTCTGTCAGGTCAGACCTCCTTCCGTGTCGTACTCCCTATATGTGGATGATATTCAAATTTCTGTGGCATCTTGTAATATGTCTAGCTGTGAAAGACACCTGCAGCTAACCATAAATAAAATGACTAAATGGGCAAATGAAAATGGCTTTAAGTTCTCGTCAGAAAAGACAATCTGTGTCCCCTTTTCTCTGCGGCGTGGGCTTTGGTTGGATCCGGCTCTCAGTTTAAATGGAAATTGCATTGCAGTAAGACCAGAGCATAAGTTCCTAGGAGTGATTTTCGACCGTAAACTTAGCTTTGTATCTCACCTCAAGTGGCTGAAGCAAAAGTGTATGCAGACAATGAATATCCTAAAAGTTCTTTCTCACAAGTCTTGGGGCTCCGACAAAATTGTGTCTGCTTCGGCTCTATTCCTCTCTCGTACGATCACGTCTTGATTATGGCGCTATTTTATATGCATCTGCTCGGCCGTCTGCATTGAAGATGCTTGATCCAGTGCACCACCTTGGGTTGCGTATAGCAAGTGGTGCGTTTCGAACATCCCCTATCCCAGGCTTGTATGTTGACTCTAATGAAATGTCACTTGAGAAAAGGCGGCAGCTCCTTAGTCTAGTCCATGTTTACAAAGTTTTATCGGATTCTGGTCATCCAGCCCACATGTATATCCAAGAGTCTCGATTTTGGCGTTCCTTTGAACATAAGCCAACTGTTGTTCAACCCTTGAGTCTTCGATTTGAGAACCTTCGTCCTTCCCTTGGCCTGCCTCGTGAAAATGTCTGCCTCCTAGAAAATGCATGTCATACTGCCCTATGGGATATCAAGCCTATAGCATGTGATTGGTACTTCACAAAATTTAATAAACATAATGTCTCCCCACTCATTTTACAGCAGGAATTCCTTGCACTGCAAGAAAAGTACAAGAATTATTATCAATTTTACACTGATGGAGCCAAGTCTTCAACGTATGTAGGCTCAGCTGTACATTCAAATTTGTTTACACATGTGACACGGCTAAATAATGTTGCTAGTATTTTTACTGCCGAGCTATATGTCGTGCTGTCCGCATTTGACTATATTATCCGGAGCAAAGTGATGAAAGCAGTTCTTTTTGTAGACTCTCGGAGCTTTGTTACTGCAGCATGTTCACTTAATCCAACCAAGAACAAGCTGACTCAACTGTTACGTGCTAAAGTTCAACTGGGCCTCGGAGATGGGAAAGATATTAAGTTTTGTTGGATCCCGAGCCATGTGGGCATTGCAGGCGACGCAGTTTCTACACCGCGTTTTTCGGCATAGACAGCTCAGCTTCTTAGACGTCAACGTTAAAATTGACGAAGGTAAACTCGCCACGATCCTGTACCGTAAGCCAACAGATCGACAGCAATACCTGCATTATCAAAGCGACCACCCACGCCATTGCAAGAACAGCATTCCCTATAGCCAAGCTCATCGTTTCAAACGAATTTGTTCCAAGGAGACAGATTTTGATGCGAGCAGCCAAAATTTAAAGTCAGTGCTATAGAAACAAAAGTATCCACCCCGTATAATCGACGATGCAATCAGAAAAGCCAAGCAACTGAACCGAGCAGACCTTATCAGCCCGCGCCCCACGCAAAGCGACGCACAACGCACAAATCTATATCTAACTTATAGCATGAACCATTCTAATGTAAATAATATCTTAAGACGACATTATAACATTCTCGAACAAAGCGAGCGCCTTAAACGCGCGTTTCCATCCGCCCCTGGGGTAGTCCACAGACGATCGCGTAACCTCAAAGACGCGCTAGTAAATTCTCGGATCAATTCATTGCCACCACCTAACGAATGTAGGCCTTGCATGCACCCAGGATGTCTGTTCCACTTTAGGTCTGACTCATGCATGCCCCACGAAACAACACAAATGACCGTGCCTTTTTTTTTGTTTTCTTTTTTGAGACAGCACTCTAGCGAGCGGAAGACCTTCCGCAAGTACGAACTCAAGGGCCCAACGAAACGGTCACCTCTCAAGAAGCCCCTCTCAAGAAGCTACAACCGTCATCCCATCGTCCTTGAACCTTGGCCCCGACCGTCAAGCTTCTTCACCCGGATACGAACTGCCCCACGCTTCCCTTTCACGAAAGCTCCAACCGTCATCCCGCCGAAATTTGGACCCGACCGTTGCATTGTATAAACGTTTGCCCATCTGGAACTCCAACCGTCATCCTGCCGTTTTTGAAACTTGGACTCGACCGTAGCATTGTATAAATACGACCCGCGTTCATCTGTAAGAGTTCTTCCTGACGAAGGCCGGACTCCGGCCGAAACATCGAAGATTAAATCGTCCGTTGTTGCTGTTTTCACCAAGGGTTTTTTTTTCTTCCCAGTTATATATATATATATACAGGGTGTTTTTTTTTAAGCTTAACAGATTTGTTAAAAAAAATCCGTGAAAGTTACACTTATGCAGCTTATGGAGGTGGGTTATACGGCCAGGGGGACATATTATAAGAGGCTAATCGTAATGATCAGTCGGCTAATTAATTAAAATTCGTTAATTAACTTTTTAATTAATGAAAATAGACATATGGTTCCAATTAGAAACTTGCTCAGCGTCATCGAAAACCCCTAAATAAGTCATTTTCAGAAAGACTTTGAGCGCGTGAGAAGCGTAGTAGTGCACTAAAGTTACCATACTTGGAGCAGGTACAAGGCTGGGGCTAGATAAGAGACGGAAAAATCACACGGGCGCCTTATCGCAACCTCTAGCTTTGTACCTGCTCCACGAGCGGTAACTTCAGTTCACTACTATGCTTTTCACGCGCTCAAAGTCTTTCTGAAAATGACTGATTTGGGGGTTTTCGACGACGCTGAACAAATTTCTAATTGGAACCATATGTCTATTTTCATTAATTAAAAAGTTAATTAACAAATTTTAAGTAATTAGCCGACTGATCGTTACGATTATCCCCCTAGAATCTGTCCCCCTGGCCGTATAACTCACCTCCACAAGCGGCATAAGTGTAACTTTCACGGCTTTTTTTAAAACAAATCTGTTAAGCTTAAAAAAAACACCCTGTATATATGTATATATATATATATATATATATGTATATATATATATATATATATATTTTATAAATCACTGTAGAGTAATTTTAGAGACGCTGCTCCTCAATTGGGTAGGAGGCAAGGAGAACACATTCACTTTTCATACATACTTTATTTTTTACACCGATATCGTACATAAAATAACAGTTATATACAGATAATAAAATTTACTGAAAAATAGAACGGATAGCACGAGAAGCGCGTAAGAGCGCAATTAAAAAAATATACATTTATAAAAGATACCGCACCACTACAGTTTTGATCAGTACAAACTTGAGTGTTTTCTGCAGACAAAAAATATAGGTTGCTGGTACTAAGCTGATAGATGACCCGGTTCACGGTTTCTGTACTTTCCTATCAGCTGCAAACCTTTTAAAACGAGGTTCTTGCAGATCTCTTTTTTTGAAATGCGTAAACGCCCCAGGGTTCATAGCAGAACATCTGGAGGAACTTCTAACAGATTGCTGGACTGAAAAGGTTCTCCGACTGTTCTGCCATGAATGCACAAAGATTGTTCATCACATCATCGCTGTATACCAGATTACGAATGCACGCCAGAATGCACTCTTTAAGCTTGCCCACAAAAGTGGGCACAAAGAGAGCACCAAAAATGCCTGCGTCGTCCTGTGCGCTTAGCACGTGGTACGGTTCAATCTGCTCGCAAATATCAGGTGCAATGTCGCTTTTACATAAAAACTTTCAGCCTTTTCATTCTGGATGAAGAAGGAAGAGCAGTGGAGCTGTAGCTTTTGTTCTTGACGGTGGCTTTACAGGTGAGCGATCTGCTCTTCTTTCGCAAGGGAATCTGAAGCGCTCGACGCTGTGGAACTTTATGCAATAGCGGCCTCGCGGCGGTTGCGGAACCATTCGCGCTGCTGCGCACATTGCCGCTCGTTCCGTTCCCGCTCTTTTTCCTCCGAAGAAATGTGGCCGCCATTTATGAGCGACGGCAGCAACCAGTTGTCAAGTTTCCGAGGCATGAAAAGGTTGCCGCGATCTATGAGCGACGGCGGCAAGCAGACAACCGGCAAACACAACACTCTGGACAGCTACCGCCATCTATGAGCGACGGCGGCTACCAGAGTGTTGTGTCGACATTTCTTTGGTACCGGACACGGTCCTGGGGAAACTAGCCATAAACAGCTCAGCTGCAAAAAAAAAAAAAAAAAAAAAAAAACGTGGGTGGCAGCTTAAATGCTGTACTCTCGGGGTTTCTGCCGCACGAGACAAAATCGCAACCATGATCGCACAACATGGAACGGGCTTGAAGCGAAACCGAAGAAAAAGGGAACTTTACCTTTCGCTTCGGAACTCCTTTGGGAATAGAAAGAACGACAAGACTTTCGACTTGCTGGAGTTCCCACACCATTTCGCTGCGCAGCAGCGCCAAGCCATCCTCTTACGATAGCACCAGAAGTTTCGAAGTCAGATTTACGCGGACCAAGCGAACACCACGTTTTCCGCAGAACACTCGGAGCAGACGATCACGCTCATCCGATGTCAGCGACCGTTGCGCCGGTTGCGCCCATTGCCATGGTTGCCAAAGACAGCGGCGGCGCGGCGGCAGTGTTGATCGTAATGCCATGTTGTGAGGCGGTGGAAACTAGAACCTTACGCTTGAACGGAGAAAGAGCGCCCCAAAGTAACACGAATATAAATGGCTGTACCCGTCGTAATGGCCCCAGTTGGTCATTAACATATTTGACGTCATCGTGACGCCACTTGGACTCTTGGCGGCTTCTACCGAGGTTTCCTCGAACGCCAGCTGTGTTAGCCTGGCTCAACCCGGAAACGGGCGCCTAAGAGCTGCGCTCTAAAACCTGGTAGTAGCGCTAGCAATGTAAAGTTCATTTGTGAATCTATATCTGCAAACAGAATTCCTCGATGTATTGTTGATACGATGTTATTTGAGGAAGTTCGCGCTTCGGTGAAATCGAAAATTTGTCTGTTAAACACCATTTTTAGGGCACTGCGCAGGGGCCCTCCGCGATAGTGCTAGCTAAATTGCACGTGGCGGAGATCATCTGAGGCCGTGCTGCGCTGTATTAGGAATTTACTGCGTGCGGTGGTGTGGTTCACTTATATTCAAGAGCCTATGATGTCATTTTCTATAGACCCTTTTCCTGTTTACAAACATGAACGTCCTCCTGCGTCCCAAGCGACTTCCGGTCACTCCCTCAACGCAAGCCTGTCGAGCTTGCTTATGTCACCAGTGCTAGAGAGCATAAATGCTACACGGACAACAAAGTCGGAGATTTACCGAGGGCATTCGGCTGCACAATTTAACGTATTGGAGGAGGCAAGTTGGTTTATAAGAATATTGGAAAACTTTAAACAGATCTGGGGTTCTTCGTTTTTTTTTTTTTTTGGCGTTCACCTGGAACATTGGTGGTTTAACGTTTCATCAACATTTCAAGCAGCGGTGTTAAGTTGTCCTTTCTTCATTCTTTTTATAAACCGGAAGTTCTCTGGGACGTCAAATATTAGATAACCGCCAATCAAGTTGGTTAACACCTAAGACTGTGGTGCAGAAACGGGGAAAAAAAATGTTAGTCGAAGGACCAGACACAGAACAGATAGGTTTTCTTCACCCTGCTCGAAGGTTCGACTAAAAGGTTGTTTTGTTTTCCTTTTCTGCACCACTGGCTTAGGTGTTAAACGACATGATTAGCCACCACCAGCTCGTCTGCGCACTTACCGCTCATTCACACTGGAAGTGGATCCGCGTTCGCAAAGCGGTTGCGAATGCGGTTGTATAAAGATCCAGTACAATTGCACGCGCATTGATGTCATCGAGTGCGCGTGCAATTGTACTGGATCTTTATACAACCGCGTTCGCAACCGCTTTGCGAACGCGGGTCCGCCTCCAGTTTAAATAAGCGGTTAGAGTTTTTTTTTTTTTTTCACTAACAGTACCACCTGGTGGCGTTTGCCATGAAAAGGGTCTATAGGTGTCTTTTCAACCCCAAGAATCCGGGACATGCAGCCGCTCGCAACTTACGCCATCTCTCGGCAGTCACGTCAGCACCTCAGCGTAACTCAATGGGCAAAAAAGTTTTATTTCTGTAATTCAGTTAAAACTCCACAAATTTAATTGCTCACGGGGGGCCATAATATTGATCTAATAGCCCGCTTATTTGAAGAATTTCAGTGCCTCACGACCTCACAAACCAAATACCATAGACTCCCATTGAAAACGAGGCCATGACATTCAGCTCCCAGGAAGAAAAGCTTGTCGCCACAGGAGCTTGAAGTCAAATGCGATCGCTTTATTATTCTTAGCTTTAATTGATTCCAGGAGAGCATTTTGAAAATCACGCTCAATTTTGAGTTATCTAGGTCTAAAACTCTCTAATAACCGAGGGCTGGCAATAGTGTTAAAACATGGTTCGGTCAGCAGAGATCTCACGCCCAAATTATTTCGCAAATCTTTACTATTTTAACGAATGAACTATATATTTCTGATGATTGCACCATGGTAGCAAAATCCTTCTTTTCGAAGGACAAATGAATTCATTTTAGCGCCATACATGTCGATAGCAATTATGACCAATAAGAGATTTTGCGGTTCCTGTACCATGCCCAAATCCTAGTAAAGAAATCGACGACTTTACACAATTTCTAAGTCACACACTTCTGGGAGCTCTACGTGCTTCCTCTGTACATTTCGGGTGGTGGGGGTGGGGGGGGAGGTTCCGTTGGCCGCCCACCAAGAATAATCGCACTCGCCCGTGATCGGCAAAAAGTTGGCTGTCAGCTTGGACAATTGGACAAACTGCGAGGCTTAAATGCGATATCATTTACCGCGTGGAGACCTGGCGGAAAGGAACCCCCCCCCCCCCCCCCCCCGCCCCGCGCGTTATGTTCCCGTGACTCCACGAACCGTGTTCTTATGACCCCACGGATCATAGTCACATCACCTTGTGGCCTCCGTTGGCCCACTCTTTCACTGTGGTTACGTGGTTAATGTGGCGCAACGGACGATGGTCACGTGACCCCCGTAAATTATCGTCACGTGACCATGTCACCAACAATGGTGCAATATTTCTCATACGGGCGCTGTGCTTTTTATTCTTTGGTAGGAGCGCGCTTTACTTGTGCTACGGCACCATTTTTTTTCAAGGTATTTCTTTGTATTCTCGTTGTGAGCCCGTGCTGTCGGCATCGGGTACTACAAAAGATGTCCCCGATTAAAGCGGAGATGAAGGCACCCTAGTTCGCATTTATAATCTCAAGGAAGCTTCTGGAGTGTTAAAAGGCAAAGCAGTAGTCAAAAAGTGCGAGTTAGGCTACTTGTCGTCTTTTTGCCGACTAAATTATACAGTGCTTTTTTCATAAGGTCAAGAAATTAGAAGAAATTGCATGAGGAGGTAAAATTTCCACGTGGCATGTAGCTGGGCATGTCTACTATCATTCTCCGGCAAAACATTTTAATATTCATAAATATTATTTTCCTGCAATTTTTTATATCTCGCCCCTCCCACAAAAAAATCGCATCTGTCGCTCTGGGAACTATGCCAGAACATTTTTGCGCCCAGTTGCCCCTGGCTGAGGAAGCCACAAAAATTGATAAGGAGATTTAATTTACATCTTTCACGTATCTCGGTATGTCTAGTATCATATTCCAGGAGGGTATTTTGATAATAGTAATAATTATTTTTTAGTTTTTTTTTATCTGATCACTTGCACAAAAAAGCGCGTCTTTTCGCTCTGGAGACTAAGTCCCAACGTTGTTTTTGGCAGTTCCGCCCGGCTCAAGAAGTCACACAAATCGCCTGAGAATATCGAATTTTCGTTTAGAATGTAGCTGGGTATGTCTAGTATCATTTTCGAGGAGAGCATTTTGATATTTATAATATTTATTTTTCTGTATTTTTCTAAATACCCGTCCCTGGCACCGAAAACCGCGTCTTTTCGCTCTGGAGACAAAGTCCCAACGTTTTTTTTTGGCAGTTCAGCCCGGCTCAGGAAGTCACAAAAATCGCCTGAGAATATCGAATTTTCGTTTAGAATGTAGCTGGGCATGTCTAGTATTATATTCGAGAAGAACATTTTGATATTTATAAGAATTATTTTTCTGTATTTTTCTAAATTCCCGTCCCTGGCACCGAAAACCGCGTCTTTTCGCTCGGGAGACTATACCTGTTTTCACCTCAAGAAAAAAGTACGTTTTGCGCATTGTTCCTGCGCGGCGCGAAATAGTTCTTACGATATTCGGTTGTCGGAGGAAAAAGCGATGCTTTTGGCGTTTGGAACGTGTACGTCTGGATAAGATAACATATATCTAATCTAAAATTCACCTACATATGTCTTCATTATGCACATGAAGGGGGAAATTAGTAATGTTCCGCGAGGAGCCGGACTTGTTTTACTTCGGTTCTTGAGGTGAAAACAGGTATAAGTCCCAACGTTTTTTTCGGCAGTTCAGCCCGGCTCAGGAAGTCACAAAAATCGCCTGAGAATATCGAATTTTCGTTTAGAATGTAGCTGGGCCTGTCTAGTATCATATTCGAGGAGAGCATTTTGATAGTTATAATAATTATTTTTCTGTATTTTTCTAAATACCCGTCCCTGGCACCGAAAACCGCGTCTTTTCGCTTCGGAGATAATGAATGTCCCTGGGGCAGCTGCGCCTGGTTCAGGAAAGCACAAAATTGCCTGAGGAGGTCCAGTCTCCACTATGGATACATAACGCTAGTCTGGGAGAGTATTTTTATATGTCATCTAGTGCTGTTTTAGTGAGCTCTTAATTATTTCGCTCATTATAAATCTGACTATCTGGCGTGAACTAACTGCATGACCTGAAGTAGTTCCATGCCAAATTATGCAATTTTCAGTATCTCTTATTACACATGGCCCGCGAAATTCGACTACCATCAAAAATCCCGGGCCCTCAGGCAATGAGTTACTTCAGGACTCTCGGGAGTTCGCACCCAGTTTTTCTTTTTTTTTTCTAAGGTTCCACCAAAACTCAAACATTATTATGGACATCTTATTTTATCTATCTGAGTTTTTTTTTGCATTCGGTGGCGGTTGTGTATCACAATGCCGAATTAATGATCTGTAGAATGTGAGGAAGAACCCGGGTGGGGAGATGATGTTTCATGTTTTACAAAGTAAAGACTGTGTCCCAGGATTGACTGATATCTCCACCTGACGACTAAACATATGCCGCCAAATGAGCTAGTCCAGACCCCATCGAAGAACCGACGGAGCGCGACATTCCTCATGTCGCGCTGCGCCCTAGGCCGTACACCCGCGCTAAGTGCGTGTACAGTCACTCGCAATATGAAGGACCCATTCGCCGATGCAATTTATGGGGCGGCGCTTATTCCACTCTGGCCAGGCGCACTTTATTTTGAGCGAAAAGAAAGATAAAAGTTTATTTCATTCTCTCACGTCAAGAAATATGGTCCAGGCATAGGCAAATCCAAAACAGCCTCAAACTGCCTGGTCGAATGGGTCCTTCATATTGCGGGAGACTGTACATTCAGCTACAAGAACTGTAAGGAAGGAAAGTAGGCGAGCGAGCTGGCTAGGAAACATCATTGAAAGAAAACCTGAGACTAGGACAAATAAAAATTGGGGGGACGCTTAGGCTCCGCCTTAAGTGTATGACGCGATAGCGCAAGGCCGGGTCGTCAGCGCAGGGGTGGAGGAGGGCGGAAGGGCAGTGGAGGCGGAGGAAGGAAGGGAAGGGGGTGGGGGTTGGGGAAATGGAGGGCTTGGAGGGGGTGGATGAGGGGAGGGGAGCTGGGGACGGGGCCCTCCCACGGGGTCACGCCGCCGCCGACTGCTACTAAGGGAGGGCAAGGGGTGGAGGGCAGAGGAAAGGAGTGGGGGTCAGGTAAGAGTAGTGGAAGAGGGGATGGGAGGTGAGGGGGGTAAGGGGAGGGGGATCCCATTCAACACCCGGGTCACGTGACCCGAGTGTTCAGGGAAGGGGAGGGGCCCGCCCACGAGGTCACGCCGGACGCCGTGACCCGGGTAACTCGACAAGGGTCACGTGGCCTACGAAGTCACGCCGGACGCCGGCTACTACTACGCCGGCTTTTCCGCTGAACGGGAGCCTTACGCTATCGCGTGAAATAACTCCCAGTCTCAGGTTTTCTTACAAGAACTTGCCTAGACCGATGATACTTCAGTCATTTTACCGCCCAAGCATTAGTATGCTGTGTTTTTTTTTCGAAGTGCACTTGCGTGGGCTTTTCTCCTGGCTTATGCGCTTCTCGTGTATGCCTTTTCCTTTTTGCTGGTAACCTACGGAACAAAACAAGTTTCCATTGATCTGTGATAATCCATAATGAAGGGTGTACACGTTTCCGACTGTTCTGACAAAGACGAAAACTGCCGAGTCACTGGGCTGTGGACGCGAATGCGACGTACACCCGTCGTCGATATAAATGTGAACGCCGGACCGCCGACTGCTCCGTACTATCAGCGCCATGATGCTGCGGCCCGTGACGGCTTGCGCACCTTATAGACCATTTGCTGTCTTACCCAAGCATCAAGGAGAATGCAGGGATTGGTGTTCCACGCGCCACACGCGCACGCCTTCCCCGTGTAAAAGATTCGAAGCAAATAACCAAAATAAAGCGTTGACGAACGCGCGTGCAAGATACAATTTGTTTTAGATTTTTGCTTTAGAAAATTTACTACTGCTGAGGCCAGCACGTGCGGCGCGTGGAACACCAATCCCTGCATTCTCCTTGATGCTTGGGTAAGACAGCAAATGGTCTATTGCGCGCTACGCCGAGATTCAGCGTGTGAATCAGCTCAGCTCTGCTGCTGCTCCCTGAAGAAAGTGCGAGAATTGGGTAGGAGCCTTTCGGACGTTATAAGGAGGCACTGTGGTGACTTGATAAAGTAAGTATTTGTTTTTTCCTTGAATGCGGTCGCATTTCTTTCGGCTCATTCGGCCACGCTCATTTTTGAGAAGTCGATGTGGATTCTGTCATGATACGCTCGAAATATTTTCTTTTGTAAAAATATTTATCGCTTTTAGCGTTCACTCAATAATAAAGAAAGCATCTAAGTTTTGATGAACTATACCGAGCAACGTCGGCGCTTTTTCACGGGCAAAATGCAAACTATTTGCCGTAAATGACGTGTGCACAGCGCCCACAAAAAGGCGCAAAATAGAAATCCACTTTCACGCTCTCTGCAGAGCGGAGCAGTAAAACCGAGGACAGTGTTCGATCCAAGCGCTTAATTTCGGTGAAGCGCCAAGCGCCGATAAGGTTCGATAGCCGCCACGCCCGCCGCGTCATGACGCGGATAGTACGGAGCGGTCGACGGACCGGCCTCTACCTTCATATTAACGACGGGTGTACGATATTTCGCAGAGGCTTATTTCTCATACGAAAGAGTTCCACAGCCCAGCAAACAAAGATGGTAGCTCGCAGAAGGCTCTAATTTGAATGGCCCTATATACATTGGGGCCAATGTGCATGGTGTAGACCTTCGATCTTCTGTTAGTTGCCATCTTTATTTGGCTGTGGAGTGCATTTTTATCATGCGCAGTAGCTCTTCTCCGCGAAATATCGTACTCCGCACCTGCGTTTACAGTCCAGTCGCTCGGAATTTTTCGCACCAGAGATAAGCGTTTGGAAGGTGTATAACACGAAACAAGTAGCAGGTTCGAGGAACAATGAAGATGTAGACGATAGGTTCTTTCCTTCTACGGACCTTTTGTTCGTTGTTGCAGATCTAATATCCCGAGGTATGATGGCACAGCAGCTGTTAGCTGAGTAAGAAAGAGACAGAGAGAGATGTTTATTTCCCTTTTTTTTTTTTAGAAAATTGACTTAGTTGCTTGCGCGCTCAGTGCGCACGCTGTCGATAGGGAAGGGGATCGGGAGAAAACGATGGAAAATATAGAAAGGTTGGGAGGTTTATAGATTAGGTTGGGAGGAATGTCTCAGCCGTCGTCCGCCCGTCGAGTCGCGTTCGATTCGTGTTCACCCCTAAGTTGGCAGTGCGGTGGAAGCTGCGTGCTTGTTGGACTAGTCAACTGTCGGCCTTGCACCACGTGACCACCCTGCTCTCCACATACCACGCGCCGAGAGCGAGTTCAGGCGATAAGAGGCAGGCCACTGATTGGTCTGGCAAAACGCAGCTTCCACCGCACTGTCTGCTTAGGGGCGAACGGAGTATAGTACGTTCCAACGTTCAGAACGCACACAGCTTTTTGTAGACGGTTTTGTGCACACGTTATTTTGAGATGCCTATGGTCTCAGCAGCCTTGTGCACATTCACTCGACTGTCCTCCAATTAATATATTATGAATTTATTCAACAATATCCGTCGTGGTGACCTCAACTCGGCGTCCGGAGCGCGCTTCATCTTCAGGGAACGTTCTGCCACGTTCAATCCAATGAACCCAGAACTAAACAGCCTTCAACGTTGAATAAGGGTCCCCATGAACTTCATGCAACTCGGTTTTGATACGTGGACGTTAAAATTTTTAAAACAAACGTGCTTGATCATTGCACAGGGCTGGTTTTTTTTACAGTGTTCGCTTCAACCGTCTGTCAAAAATGAACAGCGCTTCGCTCCCGTCTGGAAGCTAGCCTGGGTTAGTTTGAAGAATGACACTTGCCAGCCATGGCGTCATCCATTGAATTGTTCATCGTATAAATTTATGAAACTTATCAAACGACCCTTGTACTTGCGAGCTGTACTGGAAGCAAAAGGACGTGGAACAAAACGGAAAGAAGTTTGAATCCGGAAGCGCGCAGGGGTTCGCCAATAGTGGACTCTATTAGCGCCAAGATGTTCCGGTGGCTCCCTCTTATGGTTTTCCTCCGTGACGTCACGACTGGGATTTGCCTCACCGTGACGTCACGAGTTGTTCTTCTGGCTACTTACCATCGGGGGCAACGACGAGTTCGATGGTGTGTTTAATAGTCTGTGACAGCTCAAGAGTGCAGTGGCAGCTCCGCTTCCAGCACGAGCTTTGTGGCCTTGATAGCACAAGTGTGCACGCACAGCCAAAGCGCGGCGGAAGGCAAGGAGCGCGCGCTAAAGGCGGAGCTTCCACTGCACTCTTGAGCTGTCACCCACCATAGTGAGCTTGTTTACAAACAGACAAATAAATAGCTGACGTGCATATTCCACCGTATCACGGCCAAAGCTATAATTGTATCTTTTTAGCAACCACGCGCAATAAAAGCCCGGGGTAATCGCTTTAGATGATGCCTCGGCAGCTGCGCGAGCACTCGTGCTGCGAGGATGCCAATCTACGCAGTCAGGGCTGCCGTCTCACGCTAGCGCAGCCTCCGTGGTTAGTCCATGTTAGCGTGAGACTGCGAAGTACTACTGAAAAGGTTGTGCAAGCGCGAGCGACTAGCCTTGACAAACTCGACTGAAGTACTCTCTGCCCGAGCGCTCGCGCAGCCACCGAGGAGTGATTCAAAGGAAACGGCTCGCGCCTTTAGCATGCATGGCTAACAATAGTCCATGCTGAGGTGAGACTAAGTTTAGCCTCAGCCAAGGCGCCCTAAGCCAGAAGACCCTCTCTAACAGGCTCCAGTGATAAGAGAAAGCCCAGCCTGAAACTGAGCACTTTTAGCATCGTTTTACCTCATGTCCGATGCACTACCGCCGGTGCGAGGTAGGAAAACGCAGCGGATTCGGCTCGCGCTTCAATACTTCGTCTAACCTTAGCATGGGCTATTGTTGGTCGCGTGCTAAAAGCGCGAGCTATTTGCTTTCGACGACACCTCGGCGGCTGCACGAGGGCTCGTGTGGCGCGAACGCCAATCAAGGCTACCGTCTCGCGCTTGAGAAGCCTCTGGGGCCAGTTCATGCTAAGGTGAGGTTTAAATTTGGCTTTTTAACGATGGAGCAATTAGCCCCGAGAGCGAACACAAGCGTCGCTGTGGTCGGCCTTCTACGATTGGCCGAACACTGACTATGACGTCGGAAAGGGGATTTATCATTGACGAAATAAGAGGAATGAAAGAACTTTACTTTTGACGGTGTTGGCAGTGTTTCTTTGAGAGTGCAATGATTTCAAGCTTCCACCCTGCTATTTACAAACACCATCGAACTTGTTGTTTGCAAGGTAATGACGTCACAACGGGGAACCATAGGAGGGCGCCACCAAAACTTCTCGCCGCTAATAGTCTTGAGCGTTAAGGCCGGTTCAGACACTTGCGTTTGAGTGCGTTTGACTGAGTTGCGGCGAGAACCGAAAGCGAGTCACCGGCACATCTGTGCTTCGTATGAAGCGTGGAATCCAATTCAAGGAATCTTCTTGGCACGCGATATAAGCAGCAGGGATGTCCTGGTGTCTCGCTGCCGCAACGCAGTCAAACGCAACTGTGTGAACCGGGCCGGTTCACACAGTTGCGTTTGACTGCGTTTGACTGCGTTGCGGCTGCGAGACACCAGGACATCCCTGCGGTTTATATCGCGTGCCAAGAAGATTCCTTGAATTGGATTCCACGCTTCATACGAAGCACAGATGTGCCGGTGACTCGCTTTCGGTTCTCGCCGCAACGCAGTCAAACGCACTCAAACGCAAGTGTCTGAACCGGCCTTTAGCTTATCACTTTAAAATGCATATTGGCTGCGGGAGAAGCAATTACACATTGCACGTCTGCGCTAGGCGCGCCCAGCTGTGACCTTGAGAGGTTCCGAGGTTCGGAGCTGTCTTGAGCGTGTTATCAGTGCTATGCCCTTACTGCATTACGATGTCTCCACTCCGGATTCGAAGATAAGATTGGCGGTGCGGGCGGAAACAGAGGGCACATTGGAAATTGAAAAAGTGATTTCGCTCGGGGCTTAGGCGCCACATGTCGTCGCGGAATGAAACTAAACCGAATGTCTCGGATTCTTGGCCATGCCTGCTCTCGGTTATGGAAAGCGCGTGCTCCGGTGTCTATTGGCGACGTGCGCGATCAAAAGCGCCGGTGTGGTCGGCCTTCCACGATTGGCCGAATGGTGACTATGACGTCAGCAAAGGTTTTCTCATCGACAGAAAGAACAATAATGTAAGAACTTCAATTTTAACGGCGCTGGCAGTGTTAGTTTCAAAGCGAAGTGATCTCAAGGTTCCACCATGCTAATTATAAACACCGTCGAACTTGTTGTTGGTAAGATTATGACGTCACGAGAGGAAACCATAGGAGGGCGCCACCAAAACACCTCACCGCTAATTACCCCATCTCGAACAATTAGAGTGCTGACGAAAAAACAGCCGCGAGCGAGTGACATTCCAAAGCGCCTTTTATGTGAGAACACCAAAGAAAAGCATTCGGCAGACCTAGGCTCAAAGCGCCTGTGCGCTGTCCTGTAATATATTAGTATAGTTGTTTTTGTTTTTTGTTCATTTAAAGTATTTGGTTCATTCTTCACTTTATGGGGGAGGGCGGGGGCCGAGGTAGAAACTACAACCACGAGCATAATGTCATGGGAAGCGAGCATGCCGGCCGCGTCGCGGCGGTCGCCTATTGTTTGCCGCATGAATTGTTGTGGCTTTCTTAGAGCGAAATAGCTACCTTGGAAATTACAGCGCTAGCCCGCTACAACGCACAACTAACGCAGCGACTGGCAGAAGTTCCCCGATGCAACGGACCCGTTTGCCGCTAGGGGAGCCCTGGTCGGGGCTTGAATTAGATCCGCACCTTTTCTATGCCGGCCGCGTCGCGGCGGTCGCCTATTGTTTGCCGCATCATTGTTGTGGCTTTCTTAGTGCGGAATAGCTACCTTGGAAATTACAGCGCTAACCCGCTACAACGCACAACCAACGCAGCGACTGGCAGAAGTTCCCCGATGGAACGGACCCGTTTGCCGCTAGGGGCGTCCTGGTCGGGGCCTGAATTAGATGTGCACGGTTCCTATTGACAATGCACGCCCTGCACGAGCGCGCAAGCTTGGCAGAGGCCCGAGTAGCTTCTGCTACACTGGCCATACCATAGATTTTTTACTTGACTGCAGAACGAAGACTACTGGCGCGAGGTCAATGCCCAAACAAGACGTTTATGCTGCGTGTAAAGACGCGCGATGGAAGCAGCTTCACAAATACCAAGCGCGTTGCTTTCTTGACTTCGAACGGGCAAGACGGTATCTAAATTGTAAAAACCATTAATACATGATGTTATGGAAAGAGCACAAAAACCAGGACAAAAAAAAAAAGAATGAAAGACGCTTACAATTCTCTGGGATGCGAAATTAGAGCACAGCTCTTGAGGGAGAGAAGGGGTGGGTACGGATGTGATGTTATGACTCTCCTTCCCCTCCTAACCCTCCCCTCCTCCTCTCATCGTCGCCTCCCATTTAGCAGAAAAGTTTCGCTAAATTTCCGCTAAATTAAGCGAAAATTTCCCCGCTTAATTTAGTGGGGATATTATCCTACTAAATATAGCGGGAAATTTAGCGAAACGTGCCCGCTAAATTTAGCGGCTTAAGTCTCCCCGCTAAATTTAGCTGAATATTTAGCAAAACCTTTCCGATAAACTTAGCGGGTTAAGTTTTCCCCCTGAATTTAGCGGAGAAATTGACGTCGCATCATGCATGACCTCAACATCAATTCAGTTTCCCCACTAAATTTAGCGGGTTAAGTTTCCCACTGAATTTGTCGGGCAAATTGACGTCGCGTGACCTCAACACCATTTCAGTTTCCTCGCTAAATTTAGCGGGAAAACTGTGACGTCCCATGATGCAACGTGCGCGGTTTCGCCGACACCGACGCCGCTCAACCCGGAAACGGGTGCCTAAGAGCTGCGCTCTAAAACAAGACACGGACGACAGACAAGGGCTTTAGTTTAAAGATACGATAGAGACGCTTTTGAAAAACATTCTATGGCGCCCACCATGAGCTCTGAAATGTTTTGACATGCCCTTCAGAAACACTTGAGGGGCTTGAGATGTTTGTCGAAGTTTTCTAAGGGACCTGACGTACCCTTCCTGAATTCCTAAAGGGTGTAAAATACCCGTCATATTTTTTTTAGAGGCCAGTGGGGTCTGTCCCAATCTATAACTTGTAA
This sequence comes from Ixodes persulcatus, assembly GCA_013358835.2. Lineage (NCBI taxonomy): Eukaryota > Metazoa > Arthropoda > Arachnida > Ixodida > Ixodidae > Ixodes > Ixodes persulcatus. The sequence continues at coordinate 27,700 of JABSTQ010000496.1, forward strand.
AACGCCTAAGAAACGAGGACACGGTAGAGAAGAGACAAGACCAAGCTTTAACTTAAAAATGAACGTTTATTGAAGCACACTTATTATATGTACACAAATTCGGGCTCCCGGAAAAAAAGGCAAACTCTATATCAGTTAAGTACACTAACGGTGCACTTGCGCAGCTATTCTCGCCCTTTACTCTTATGCAGTAGGCCTCAA
>JABSTQ010000497.1:0-25462 GCA_013358835.2 Ixodes persulcatus
ATCGAGAACTGGCCGGTTTGAGTCGCGCTCACTCTCTTTTCCGTGGTCACGGGCCGTTTTCTAAGGTTTAGAAGCGACCACTAAATTTAATCAAAGTCGTGGGTCATTGAAGGCACACAGTCAATATTAAAAATATAAAAAAAATATGAAACGCATTTTTATGGCTTCCAAAAAGCTGCAAATACGTTGATTGAAAAAAAAAGTAGCACAGACAACCGGAAGCATTCTGTGCGTTCACTGAAAATTCTCACCATGGCGTCGTTTCGCGTATCGTGGGACTAGCAGATGGCAGTGGACGACGGGCGTTGGACCTCTACTTCAAAGCTGTCGTTCACAGTACCGGCAAATGCTGTCTTCCTTCGAAAGAGAAATTTTGGACGGATCAAAAGAACTGATATTCATCCCGTACGACACGCCCGGCCAGTAAGCGGATTGCACGAAGACGTCGCCGAGCCGTCGTCCCTTCTCGTTGCTGAAGACATCGCTCGCTCAAACGTCAAGCACGAAGTGCGTACTTCGAGTTGAATACGAACGCGTACGGTTTCTTTACGAGGTGCAAATTTGGCCTCTGCGTGGTGCTGTCCGACTTCAAGCCGGGAGTGCATGTAATGAAGAGAAATCGGCAGCAAACTACCGACATACAGTCTACCGGCTCCTTTAGTACGCGCGGAAGAGTTCCTTTGGTAGCTCAGTGGAAAGACATCCGATTTACACGCAGCGGGCACGGGTTGGATCCCTGGTGTGGGTGTACCATTTTCTTTGTCAAAGCATTTTGCGATGAAAAAAACAATTGTTTGGATGATACTCGCTGAACTAAATGGTATGGGATTTTATTTTTGACACCTGCGAACTCAATGTAGTCACTTTCCACAAAATGTAAGGAGCATATGAATCGGGTAGCGTCCGCTTTCCGAGCTTCGCGTAACTGTTCTACAGGAATTGCAGCCAGCCATTGATCCCGACCAGTTGATCTTTCGGAAACTTGTGCACTCTGCCGCACAATGCCACCTTCAGATGCAGGACATGTGAGGACACTCTTCACGAAATATCTTGGGAGTATTCTTTTCGGAGCCGATCACCGGAATTCACCACACTACGGCACCCGGGCACTCACTACTAATTGCCAACACTTAAATGTACAAAACAACTCATCTTGAAGTACAAAACAGCGAGCGGGACAAGCATAACTGCAAAGGAGTCGCACGGCGAGCGAACGCATTTCGTCTGCTACACGCGGAGAAAAAAAAATAAAATAAAAAAAAAACCGCACGGTCGAGTGTAGCCACCTGACTTCCGCCAGTCTCACTATCCTCTCCACTTCCCCGTGTGGTGCGGGAGTTTCGGTTTCGCTTTCGAGCAGTTACGTTTTTTGGCTTTATTTAAAAAATACGTGACTCTGTAGCAAAATATTACTTGGGTAGTATTCCGACACCATAATAAATCAACCGACAAAAAAGTAAAAAAAAAAAAATTGGGGGCTGTCAGTGCTCCTTTACGGAAAGAGGGAGGAATGGAGAAGGGGAAGGAGGGGCGGAGGGAAAAGGAGGCGTAAGCGGTGCCCCGTGATCTGAGGAGTATTGAACACTTGTCATCAATTTCGCTGCTCAATTTTATGGGAAAACTGAATTGCTGCATAGCTTAGGCGAAGAATTCCCCGCTAAATGTATTGGGGAAACTGAATTAGTGTCTAGACCAGTGGTTCTCAACCTATGATGCTTCGCGGACCCCTTGTGAATCAACGGAGATGATGGAGGACCCCGTTCGTGGTGAGAGGAGAGGAAAGGTTTAGGTTCAGATTAATAATGATTTAATAAATGGATACGACTAAGGTTTATTGTAAAGTAGATCTATCTTATTCACATAAACACGAGAAAAATCGCCCGAAAACTAAAACAATTTTTCTCGGCCTGAAAAATTCAACTTTTATTGCTGGGCTTGACTTATAAGGCAGGGCTTCGCGGACCCCTTGATTGCATTTGCGGACCCCAAAGGGTCCGCGGACCCCCATTTGAGAACCGCTGGTCTAGACTATGTGACCTTAATTACCCCGGTAGATTCATAGGGGAAACAAAATTAATGTATTCATCACGTGAAGTTCATTTTTTTGCTAAATTTAGCAAAGGAACTAATTTTGTGTGTAGGTCAGGTGATGTCAGGTCATGTGTCGCCTTTTTTCCCATTTAGATTAAGCGACAAATGCACGGACGAGCGGACAAATGGGTGAACGGACGGATGGAGTGACGGGTAAATGGACGAAATTGTGTGATTACAGGGGTATTCCGAAAAAAAAACATCAACACAAAAAAAATCCTGACGAAGCACCAGAGATAATGCATCGTTAAAGTAACACATGTAAAGAAAAAAAAACTTTTCTTTTTAAGCAGGCTAGATTCAAAAGAATAATATAAAATGAATTTACAAAAAAAAATTAGAGCTATATTTACGGCGCAAAACGAATCTGTAGTTGGTGCCCGCGGGTGCCGCCGCGGGTCACGTGGTAGGCCTGTGCGCCGCCGCGCTGCGTCGCCGCCGCACGCTGAGCGTTGTGCGACGCCGCTTCAACGCGTTTTTCCACGTCACCGTCGCCGCCGCCGCACACGTTCGTGTGCTTCGGGGCGCCGCCACCGTCATCTGACCGGTGCACATGTTTATCACGTCTGCTGGCGCTTTTTCAGGAGTTTCCTTTGGGCTCTAAAAGTTACTGATTAATCTTTTTTTTTTTTTTGTTATACTTCAAACAAAGATGAATAAGTTACTTTTAGAGGCCAGAAGGAGCTTCCGAAAGAGCGCAAGCCTTACGTGACAAATAGCGACCAGTCATGTGACAAATACAGACCACTTTTCCGCGGCACCCGCGGGCGCCAACTACAAATGCGTATCGCGCCGTAATTATAGCTCTAAAAACTTTTTGTTTTTCGATGTAAATTCGTTTTATGACTTCCTTTTCCCCACCAGGATGTTACAAAAATGTTTTTTTTTTTTCTTTGCATGTGTCTTTTAAGCTCACATCGTCGTTTGTATCCCCGCGTATATCTACGGGGTCTTTAGCGCCGAAACTAAAGTTCTATCGCCAACAAAATTTGTTTCTGTTCGACAATTTAGGACCTTAAAATTTCGAAGTCAAGTTTGTGAGAAATTTGCCTAGCGAAACGCCAAAAAGCCACAGTTTTGAAAATATGAAACTAGATTTAGAACCAGATAAACGGAAAATTAGAGGAGCACTGACGAGTTCGGCGTGTGGTTGCCCATGGCCGGCGTCGGCCCAGAAGCCCCCTCTAGTAAAGTGGTGGTCTCTCTTTATATCTGAGGTCCGGGGCAACGCCCTCCTTGAATCGCTGGGTACATCTGCGCCTGTATACTGGCGTCACCAAGGTGCCCACAAGCAGACTTGTACGTAATCCGTTGCAAGTAACGCAATTACTTGTAATCCCTTACATTCAACAGTAATTTTGCAAGGCAATAATTACATATTTCAGAAAGTAATTTCTTTACTTTTTACGTGTGCGAACGATTGTAACCCATTTCATTATTGTTTTCATTCGCGTAGGAAAAATTCGGGAACTTTTACTATTGACAAAAATATATGTAAAAAAAAATATATTTTTTTTTTGTTAGTGAGAAAAAATCGGGTGACAGTATGATTCTACCGGAATCACACTGTCACCTGCATTTACAAAACGCAACGCCTGGCATTCTTTAGATGCTGAAAGCTTTTCTTCACGTCAGCTAAAACCTCGACTCAAATCTTTTTTTTTTATTGGTGTTTGGTTGTTTGCAAATTTCATTTCATTTCATTTATTGTTGCTCAAAGACATCCTTTCGGTCGTATTACATGAGCGAGGATTTGGGAAAAATCATACAAAGCACAATACATACAAACCTTTGGGTTCAAAAACAATCAAACCCGAGGATTCGGGGAAACAAAAATCCTACAAAAGCATATACATATAAAACTTGGTGTTCAAGAACGATCACACTAGAAAGAACAAGATCAGAGGGACCCTTGATTGGCACAAGTGATGTACACAGTGCCAAGAACATTTAAACCAAAAACAGATTATCATCTTGGAAACCAAATTCAACAATAAATCGCTACATTTTTTTCTAAACAACAACTCGTCACGTTCAGTTGCCACAGAATCTGGGAGTGCGTTATAATCTCAAATACACAAAACTAACGAAAATGAGAGGAATAGGTTAGTGCGTGATGCAAAAGGTTCCACTTTCTGGATGTTATCACATCGGGCCGAAATATGGGTTGCGGGCCTACAGAAAGTTTGTCTGAAAGTAGAGTCACTGTAATACATTCGATGAAAAGAACACAGGCGTGCAATTTTCCTTCTTATCTCCAAACACGACAGACCCAGATTTTGTGTTAAACTCGTGGCACTGGTTTCATAAGAGTATGTTCTAGAAATAAAACGGGCGGCTTTACTTTGCAAAGCCTTAATATTTTTAACAAATTAATTTTGATGCGGGCTCGAGATTATATTCGCATAATCTAGTTTTGGTAGAATTATAGTTTTATAGGCAAGCAGGCGTGTTTCTTGGAATGCCGGTACAGCGTACGCCTTAGAAAACCGAGTTTTCTAGAAGCGTTTATCATGACGTGATCAATGTGCTCGTTCCAAGTTAAGCTAGATGTGAAATGGACACCTAGATATTTATACGACCTGGCAACTTCTAGCTCGAGAGAGAGGAGGCTGTACTGTGTTAATATCACATTAGTTTTATTGGTAACTCTCATTAGCCGGCATTTTCTGATGTTAATGTTAAGCTGCCATTTTAAGCACCAATTACTAATTTTGTCAAGGTCAATTTGTAGAGCGCGACTGTCATCTGTACTAGTTATTTTTCGATATAAAACACAATCGTCTGCAAACAACCTGATTGTTGATGTTAAGGTGGATGGAAGATCATTGATATAAATTAAAAACAAGATGGGACCAATTACGCTACCCTGGGGAACGTCTGATGTCACCATAAGTTTTGAGGAAAGGGTATCGTTAAACTTTACTGATTGGGTTCTACCACGCAAAAACGCTGCAATCCATTCCACGATAGATGTGTCTATTTAAAGATGAGACAATTTTAAAAGTAGACGACAATGGGGAACTGTATATCAAATGCCTTTGCAAAGTCGATGAAGATAACATCAGTCTGGGTGCCAGCAAGAGGGTTAAAGTGCAAATCATTGATGAACTCAAATAGTTGAGTATTGCATGAGTGGTTCTGTCTAAAGCCGTGCTGATCCGAAAAAAGGAAGTCATTGCTGTCGAGGTGGGACATAATAGCTGTAAAACTGACGTGTTCCATGATGATGATGATGGAATTACCTTTGCATTTAATTGCGTTATAATCATGTTCCATGATCTTGCACGAAACGCTAGTGAGGGAAATAGGCCGATAATTGGAAGGGTCAGACTTTATGCCAGATTTGAAGATTGGTTTGGCGATAGCGAAGCCCCAGTCAGTTGGAACAGTGCCAGTATCGCGACCGTCAGCTTGCTCGCCCACAAGGAAGTGGGAAGCATACTGACACGAAGAACGGGACTTTTCGTGCAAACAATATTAGGCGAACTCCCGAGTTCAAAGTGTTTCGTTCCAACAACAAAAAATTAAAAAAAAAGAAACGTTGAAGTGCACGCGAGTTGGTATAGCGGATCTGTGGCGCCCTTTTCTTTTTGGATGGATTGAAACGATGTTTAGTGCAGCGGACGACATCTTGACGTAGAAAGGAGGCAAGATGTCCGATAAGACTTTTTTAGAGCCCGATGTTGCTCAAGGTCACACAAGTGTGAGTTGCGGCAACAATGAATGCTTCGATAACACTTGTGTCTTGTTTCTTACCCTTGGACAGTAAGGTTTAAAGTAGCGCCGCGAAAGTAACGGATTACTCCTTGAAGTAATGGTCACTTATTTTTATGCAAGTGCAATTGTAAATGTAATTCGTTACTTTTTAGGTATCGGTAATTGTAAATTTAATTCCATACTTTCTTTACAAACGTGTACAACCCTGCCCACAAGGTAGATCTAAACTTGAGCTTTCTTGGCCAGAGACTGGGTATTCGCGACTCCAGCAAAACGGACGCCACCAAGCGGGAGGACTGGGCACCAGCCGGAACATGTCGCTTTGCCTCTCCGCGTCTCTGGCGGCTTTCGTGGACAGCTGTAGTCGGCGCGATGGCAAACAACGTACTTTGACGAAGCTCCGAAAATTTCTTAAGTTTGCCTGAATGTTCATTAGTGTGGTGAAGCTTTAGTAGATTGTTTCCTTCCATCACGTGTTTTTAAGCCCGTTTACTCCCCAACACACGGTCGCGTGCTTTCGACTTCTTGGATGGGGAGGAATCACAGAAAAACGTTTTGATTTCTTGCCTGTCTCGAATCACATTCAAAGTAAGGACTACTTCGTAACTGATAAGTGGTTTCTTTAAGGATGCAGAACAGTCAACTGAGGACGAGAGACGAGGTGTTTCACTGGAGGGAACACCAATGCTGCTGTCAAGTGAATGGGAAGTTTCGATAGCGACACTTCTTATAGTTTGGTTGTGTTCGATTAGCTTCAAGATTGAGCCACCCACGCCGGTTGGTGCGTTGGCTATTCATCTTGGCTGCCTTTCGTCGAAGAAACCTCTGGCCCACACCGAAGGAGTTGGGATGATTTTGCAATCGCTTGATTCCCGAAAACCTGCTCGCTGCATACGGTTAATGAGGAAATAATCAGGTTTCAAAAGGTGGGGGACGCGTCCAGCAAAGTTAGAAGCTGTCACGACATTATGATCTCTCGCGCCTCCAATATTTATATTATACCCCCGTCAAAACCAACAGCAATATACGTCTACATTGCTCAGGTTGTCCGGCCAGAAAATAGTTATTTTCACCGTACAGGATTCGAAGTCCAGCTCAATGCAGAGAGGTTTTGCTGCCTCTCCGATGAAGACTCTGTTCAGTTTTTTCGCATTCGTCTTCGTGCTACCGGCTGGAACCATCTGGTTCAGTTTAAGTAGTATCTCTCTGTCAGACAAATATACTTTTATTCAGCAGTTAACCTGAAAGCTAGTCAACTAAGCTCATATTTCAACCCGAAGAATATACTAATGTCGCTTTAGTGCGACATAGTGCGTAATATAATACATAACCCGCATATTCTTCAAAATTACTTCTCGATTGCTAATAAAAGCTGAATTGAAATACGAGTATCAGCTGCTTAGTGGGGCGCCAGCGGGTTAACATGCCCCTTGGCTCAAGAAGCGCTTGCTTAATTTTCGTAATTTTCCTGCAGCCTGTGTTGTTGACCGAGCAGACAACTGGAGCTGTTTCTTAAACGCGGATACGCACAAAAGCTCTATTTCGCGGACAGATAAGTCGCATGGTCGAGGCATGCGAGTTAGCTAAAGATTACTCTCGGTGGAACACTTCTGTAGTCATCGCCGCTTTCCTTAGCTGATCAAAACAGGTTAGAGTCAATTACCGTCTTTCCGGAGCCCGTACTTTCGGTTTTGAACGAAATCTCCATAAAAATGTTGACATGAAAAGAACAAAAAGCACCGGGAAAACAAAACTGTGCTCTGCAAGTTTATATGCACCGGCTACGCTTAACAGTCGTAGTTCAATTACCTATAAAATAGTGCATTAAACAAAATAAAATTTGTTAAATTGAATGCGCCACCCGTTTAGGCGGTCCGGCCGAGCCCAGGCGACCTGTTCCCAGCCGCCATGTTTATTTGGTGGTGGCGCCCACTATAGGTCGCTGGAGTCGCGAATAACATTTTGTTAAACCTCCACCAGCTTGTTTGCGCCCTAACGCTTTGTTCGTTAATATTTCAAGATGCAAACCTCGTTCCCTTTTTTCTGGACTTTGTGTATAGCGTTCTCCTCCCCCCCCCCCCCCCCCCCCCCGTCTCGGGAGCATCTCGCTAAGGCCGATAGTCGCATTCCGGCCGAGAGTGCATTAAGGCCGAGAGGGGCGAAAGGGGCGGGGGTGGCTTTGAGGCCGAATAGGGCATAACGGCTGAGAACTGCATTAGGGTCGATAGTCTCTGAATGAGCTGGTCTGGCCACTTTTTCGGGGGTCGCGTTGTGGTTGACGACTTTAGTTGCCACCAAATAAGATAGATGGCGCCATATTGAGCATGGCGGATGAAATTAACATATTTTCAGTCTCGTGAATAGCCGTGGTCTCTTCTCAGATTACAATGATAGGCGCTCCGAATACTGTAAACTATTTAATTTTCGAGAGGACCTTATTTTCGCCAATTGCCTACAATTCGCGAAAGATAGGTCCCGCGAACAATTCTGTTAAAATGTAAACACATTAAAATCTATATTGAGATCTTACCACGTCGCGAAAATTAGAACCCGCAAATTATTCCAAGACTCCAGCTTTGACCTAATCGCGAAAAATAAGTCGTTTACAGTATTCTGCGGGAAAGAAAACTTATGACATTTTTAAGAGTGTATCTGTCGGTGACTTCAAATACTCCGGTTTCGGGTTTGTTTTCACCCTTCACGGCCGGCACCAGTCGGTACGCCGGCCTTGCCTATCCAAATTTTTCATTTATTTATTTCCTTTTCTGCGCTTTAACATTTCTTATTAGTTTGATCGGTAGTTTCTTCATCTGCATATTTGGATTATGTACACACAGGCACACGTAGTTTCAAATAGATGCTATGAATATAGGACGCCTTTTTGGTATAACATTCCTATATTTTAATCATCGGCTTTTTTGGAGTTCAGCGAAACATTTATTGTGTCTTTTCAATTTTCAGCACTTTAACTAAATTAGTTTTGTCTCAGACTCTACCGGGCGGCTACGAAAACGAAAACGATGAAAACGTCGAAAAACACACATACTAGGAAATATGATAAACACATGAACCATAAGAATGTCAGAACATGACAATTAACTCACCGTCGGAGGGCATTCTCGCCTTGAAGAAGTGTCAAGTACTTCGTTCCGTCTCTCTAATTGGCTCACGAGGGCATAGCATTCGCACGTTGCTAAACAATGTTGACACGGAGTGTAGCAAATAACAAAAGCTAGTCGAAGCGGCCAAAGCGCTACATGTTTAATTAATCGTAAAGGATGAAGCGATGAAACCAGAAACGCAGTATTTGCCGTCACCGAGAAATACAATGTGCACGGACAAATAAAATAAATATGTGGCGACATCTATCTTATTTGGTGGCAACTAAAGTCATCAACCACAACGCGACCCCTGAGAAGGCGGCCACACTAGCCCATTCAGAGATTATCGGCCTTAATGCACTCCTCGGCCGTTATGCCCTATTTGGCCTCAAAGCCACTCCCGGCCCTTCCGCTATTCTCGGCCGTAATGCACTCTCGGCCATAATGTGACTATCGGCCGAAACGACAGTGACTCCCAGTCTCGGTGCTTTGTCTAAAATGTTAAACCTTCACCAGCTTGTTTGCGCCCTTGCTTTTGTTCGTTAAGACTGGGTATCGCGGCACTAATTACCCAAAACAACCGCCAAAGTTCCGTTTTACCCCTGGTTGTTTGGCAGTCTTCTAGTATCGTTAGGCCTAAATTTCCAAACCACTACCAGATTTAGGCTTTACTTTTTGTTTGGTTTTCATGTGACAAGTTAGGGCCGAAGTTGCCAAACATGAACCAGAGCTGGGCTTTACTGCTGATTTTTTGGTTGATTCACGGCAACTTTGGCTTTTGCCTAACACTTTGGCAATTACGTAGCAAACCAAAATGAGTGAAAACATGTATTTTAAAGTGTGAAAACCCCTATCTTGCCGAGACGCATTAAGTTGAAGGGTGTTAAACACAGGCCAGGACAGCCGATTTCAGCAAGTAGGCGAGCATTGCGCTCGCAAGCAGGAAAACTTTCCCAGGACCGTAAAAGAAAAAAAAACCTGAAAATAATGACCAATTCGGACCAAAACCGCATTTCTTCCTAGATAGGCCAGTAGGATTGTCCAGCTTGCGCCAAGTTAGGCGTTTACCTGGTCTTCTACCTGAGTTGTTTTCCACGGACAGAAACCTCTCCTACCTCATCCCCCTCAGACACACACACCAAAACAAAGAAGGGAGAACTATAAATATAAAAATTGCGAACGAACGCCCAACGAACTGTTTCTTTGCGAGTGCTAAATTATGGCCTGTTCCCCAAAAAGTTCTGTTTGTTTAACCGCAAAAATAAACTACGCATTGTTGAACGCTCATTATCCGCCTAAATGTAGTGCCAGAGGTCCCAACCGGATGCCAAAGTTCGAACCCTAAGCGTTATATTTTTCAAACTTTTTCAAGCGTTCTAAGTTATTTTTTTAAGTTTTCAATGACAATAAAAATAATATTGGTTTCTTTTTTTTTGTTGCATGGCGCCATAGCAAACGTGCATTCGAGTGCTTCATTGGCCGCCATTTTCCCATAGAAAATTTAAGACAATCACTTATAACTTTTAAATGAAGTAACGGTTAGTGCTGCGCTTTAGGCGTCTGGTTCGAACCTCTAGTTCTATATATTTGGGGGGATTTGGGGGGCGGATCAGCGTTCAGTGATGCGTAGTTTATTTTTTGGGTGAAAAAACCTTGCAAATTATTTAGGTCAACCTGTACATCGTAATCACCCAAGAAATTGATAGATATGTTTTTTTTCAAAAGGTCAACCGCCATTTGGATTATGCTGTATATTTATCAATTATTTATACGTACTTTGTGCACTTCTGACAACTGGTTTAAAAATTTAGCTCTAGTGGGTAGAATTATCTAAACGTAGCTCACGTCGTACACAACGTCCTCAAATAACGCGCCTAAATGTTTAAATAATAGACGAGTAAGCCCTAAAATTTGATTCAAGTTCTGATGTAGTAGCGTTCCTTCTGTGTAAACAGTGCAATCTATATTTCAGCAAACCAATGCGATACCGGACTTGCAACTTACATGAATACGAAGTGCACAAGCTCTAAACTTAAGGTAAGCAGCTCACCTGGCCAGGCAAAATAAAAGTTTCTTGGAATGTTTGTGAAATGCGTGACAAGCTTATGCAAGTTCTGCTGGAAGGACTCGCTAAAAGATGAACTGCAATCTCAATAGGCCTTTCGAATGTTTTAAACGAGCTGCATTGATCCTCATTCATTCTTTTTGAGTTCTAGGCAGCTAATTTTACAGAAAACCGTTTATCAAGGATCTTTGTTTTTGCTTTATTTTGGTTATTAATGTTGTTTTGACTTTATATACATAGCTCGACGGAACTTGATTTGATATTTTTGTAGTACTTTATAAAGCATTATTCCTTGTTGCTGATAAAAATAAACTTAAACAAAAACAAAATTTGATTTTTTTTATTCCTGTTTGTTAAAATAATACGTTAATATTATTGATATACTTGTTACAGCTTCGTAAAATGATATACAATGCGAAACGATGCTCGGTATATTTCGTTTTAGAACGTCATCAAGTGTACACATCGCGACACTGTTAGCGCGAACACGACATCGGTGCCTTTTCGCACTTTATTGGGAGAGAGTATTAGTGGGCACACAAATTTACCCCTTATCTTAGAGCCCTAAATGAGCTCTTTCTATCACAATGATATCTTTGATGAAAACCTTTCGATTCTAAGAGAAAAACACAGAAAACTGGCGATCGCTTGTTCGCGCTAACAGTGTCGCGCTCTGTACGTACCTTAAATATGTAAATGACGGATAACAAATATTTAAAAATAATTAAAAGCCATATGGAAATTTTTTATAACATGAAGACAAAGGCCGAGAAGCGGATCGAATGAAAAGTTATCTTGGTTTGTTAGCGGCCACCATCTGACATATGTTTTATGGAACCTGCCTTCCTTCCTCAAGTCTAGAAACTTAAAGGCACACTGAAATGCGTTTTTTTTTCTTTTTTTGTTCCAGTTAGATGTAAAAAAATAGTTGATTGCGTTTCTCTATACTAGATAGGAATGCTAAGTGTCATAGAAAGGTTTTACAGCACCAGGAACTAATAAAACAGTGACGATGAGAAAGCACACTGGTAGAAATCTCTAACAATAAAAAGTGAATGGGAACTGCAATATCGTCAATCATATGCCAAGACAAAAAAACAAAAAACAAAAAAACCTTAGCCGCAAAATTATGTTAAGTGCAGACTTTTAGCTTCATGGTGCGCTCTTCCCGGACTCATACGCAAAATCAAAGTACGGGCTAGCGCCATCTTTTTGTTACTAGGGGGCGTTCTACCGTAATCAGTCATGTCATTTCGCGTTCGAGCGAACTTTTCGAAGATCACTTAAAAAATGGCGGATATAAAAAAGCTAGGGTTCCAATTCTCGCTGTAAATGTGGTTGGACAGCTGAGCTGTGTTATCACCTGCAACGATTGACCACTGCACAATGGACCCTTTTTATGGAAAACGCCACCAGGCGGTGCTCCAGTCTTGGAATTCCTAGAGAACTTTCGGTTTATAAAAAAAATGAACAAAGCACATGGTTAAGGCCGGATACGACGGAAAGAATGGGGATGGGACACACGTCTCAAAAGACGTGTGTCCTGTCCCCATATTGAGACGTGTTTCATGTCCCCATTATTTCCGTCGTCTCCGGTCTTATTGATGTGCAACATAAACCAGCTGGCCTGTTTACTAGCTTTATGATCAATAAACAAAGGCCACCTTAACACTGCCGCTTGAGATGTTGATGAAACGTTTAACCACCAATTCTCAGGGTGAACGCCGAAAGAACGAAGGAGTGCGAGATCTATTAAAATGTTTCGAGTTTTCTTGTAAACCAACTTGCCTCCTCCAAGGTCTAATGTTGTACAGCCGAAAGCCCACATTAAGTCTCCCACTTTGTTGTCCGGGTAGCATTTACGCTTTCCAGCACTGGTGACATAAGCAAGCTCAAGAGACTTGAAGAGACGGTGCGATCACAGGTGGCTTGGCACGCATGCTGCAGTTCATGTTTGGAAACAGCAAAAGTGTCTATAGACCTTTTCTATGAAAACACCACCAGATGCTGCTCCAGTCTTTCACGTCCCAAAGAACTTCCGGTGTTTAAAAGGAACGAATAAAGGCCACCTTAACAACACCAATTCTTCAGGTGAACGCCAAAAGAACGAAGGAGTGCGAGATCTCGCTCCGTGGTGAATGGTGTTCCAGGAAGACAACACCGAAGATGCCTACAATCTTTGGCTAGATTTTAGGCATGCCATCGAGGCGGAGTGCGTCCCCGCAGTCTGGAGGAGGAACAAAAGCCGTGCCCCCTGGATCACGAAAGAAATCTTGCACCTTGCCCGCCAAAAATGCCAGCTTTTTGCCAGAGCCAAGAACAGCAGATGTGCCGCTACGCTCAGCGCTGCCCATGCTGCGCAAAGAGACCTGAAGAAGATTATCTGGAAGTCTCACCAGAACTACGCCCTCAGTGTTGTAGAACGCGCTTTCAAATAACCGAAGGTGTTTTGGGCATATGTAAGAAAACACAAAAGGAGTACGCATGCATTGGACATCTGCCAAAATGGCGAAGCTCTTAGCGATACTGAGGCTGCGGAACTTTTGAGCTGGCATTTCGCTTCAGTCTGGACCCCACCCCTACCAAATCAACAGCTCCCACTTTGCCCAATCTCGGATACTCCAGCTGACTAAGTCCAACCCACTCTGACCACAATCTCTATCAGTACATCTGACGTGGAGGAAGCCCTAACTCGGCTGAAACCATCGCAGTCGCCTGGTCCAGACGGCATCCACCCTGCCTTCTGAAAGCAAGCAGCAAACTCATTTCACCTATACTGGCACACCTATTCCAGCAAAGTCTGGACACTGGAAGGGTCCCAAGCACGTGGAAAATGGCGTATATTACGCCTGTGTACAAGGGAAATGGAGCTCCAACTCACAAGCTGGAATCATATCGGCCCATCTTTACCACGTCGGTGGTCTGCCGCACAATGGAACGTGTCATGAACCAGGCGATACACAAGCACCTAGAGAGCCATACCTTGCTCTCGCCGGCGCAGCATGGTTTTCGTCCCGGTAGAAGTTGTGAAACCGCCCTCCTCACTGTAGTACACAGGATCAGTGACAGTCTTGATAACGCAGTGCCATGCGAACTCGTACAGCTGGACTTCACAAAAGCCTTCGACAAATTTGACCACACCCTTTTACGGAAGAAACTGGTGCGTGTCGGCTTTCAGGATCAAATTCTAGTTTAGCTATCAGACTTCATCTCCAGCAGACAACAACGTGTATACCGCAACGGCACCCCCTCACAACCCCAATCTGTCATATCTGGAATCCCACAAGGCAGTGTTCTTGGCCATACACTTTTCTCTTTGTTTATCAACGATCTTATTCTACATATAAGCTCAACTCCTGTGCTATATGCCGATGACCTCACACTTGTTAAACCGATTAAGTCAACCAAAGATTATGATGACCTTCAGCAGGGCCTTGACAGGGTACACATATAGACCACCGTAAACAAATTACCCCTTAGTGCCTCTAAATCTAAATCAGTGTACTTCACAACCCAGAGGAAGGTGCCATGCCCACTTCCCCTCTTGAGGATCAACGACGAAGTTATCAACCGCGGTGACAACATCAAGATACTCAGAGTGACTCTGGACACCCGACTAACCTTCTCAAACCATGTTCATTCCATTGCATCGCGTTCCCACCGTTTGCTGGGGTTCATACAAAATATCAGCAAGGGCCTAGGACCCATCGTGATGGGGAAACTCTACACCGCCCTTGTTCTGCCCATCCTAGAATATTGTTCACCGGTCTGGTCCCCTCGATCCACGTCAACACAAGGAATTCTGGAGCGGATCCAGCGGAAAGCCGCATACGTAGTCTACGCCCGGAGTTCCCCGTTCCCTCGTCTCCAACCAAGCGACATTTCGACAAGCCAGCTACTTAGAACTTCAGGATGGACAAGCCTCGCTACCAGGAGAGACATGGCCACCCTGAGACTTTTAGCAACCATCATTGGTCCAGGGATACCCCAAGATGATTACCTGAACTCAGTCCCACGCAGGAACCACCGTACCGGTCATCTGGAGCCCCTGCTCGCAAGAACCGAGCGCTACGCAAGCTCATGCCTCATCCGCGCTGTACAACTATGGCGTTCATTGCCACCAAGAATTGTCAGCATGCCCATCAGCGACAAACCTGAAATACTGGAACTTTGTCACGAGGCTGGAGTACACCTACGATCCCACGCATAACCCCTCCCCATCCCTCATGGTGCATCACTGCCCCGCCCTTAATTACCTCACGGTCCATTAATCACTAACATAATCACCCCCTCTAGACGGGCCTCACAGGCATTATTGTAACGGCTACACGCCTTTCTGTGGCGCCTGCGCTCACGAGCGCAATTAAATACCAAACACAAAATATATGCTAAAATATTTCCAGTGTTGTTGTAAACCAACTTGCCTCCTCCAAGATGTAATATTGTACAGCCGAAAGACCTCGTTAAATCTCCAACTTTGTTGTCCGTGAACCGCTTATGCTTTCTAACACTAGTGACATAAGAAAGCTCTACAGGCTTGCGAAAATGGTTCTACCGGAAGTTGCTTGGGACGCAAGCGGCAGTTCATGCTTCCTTGAATTCCAGTTGAACGTAGAGGAAAAGCGAAGGAGAGGAGAAAACAAAGATGCACTGCTGGGCTATAAACCTTTCAATGAAAAACTTCCTTTTCTTCGACACTATCCATAAGTTAACTTCTTCTTCATCTGTCCGATCTTACATAGAAAAACTTCCTTTTCCTCGACACAATCCGTAGAGGTAACCTCTTTATCTGTCCGATTTTAGATAGAAAAAATTCAAATAATCCCGAGTTGGTTGAAAAGAAAAAGTGTATATTCGTAAAGCCACCCCTCGGAGCAACCAAGTCGGGTCCATTTGAATACTTTCTATCTAAGATCCGACAGCTGAAGAAGAAGTTACTTCTACGGATAATGTCAAGGAAAAGAAAGTTCTTCAATGGTTCTACAGACGAAGAAGTTACCTCTACGGCTAGTGTCGAGACAGTTTTTTATTGAAAGGTTGATAGTCCAGCAGTGTGTGTCTTTGTTTTCTCCTTTCCTCCGCTTTTCCGCTTTTCTTCTACGTTCAGCTGGTATTCAAGGAAGCATGTCAAACCAACCAGGTCAGCTCCAGGACGCCACGGCAGTTCATGTTTGTAAACAGCAAAATGGACTGTACCAAATGATTGACGGAAGAAGAGTAAATGCGTTCTACCAAAACTTTTTACATAAGAAATGCTAGTGACGTCACTCCCCACGTCGCAAGCTTCCGTCGCCGCGGCAGCTTGCGCAACAGTAATCTTTACCCGGAAACGTAGGTTGTGAGCCCTCCGTGCTTCGTTTTCTTATCAGGAGCGCTTTATCGTCAATTATCTGGTTCGGATGCTTGTGTTTTGCTTGTTCTTTATTGAAACGAATGCTGTGCTGTATGTTGTATGCGTGATATGCACGTTTTGCTTCAATTGCTGATTTTTTTTTTCGTGAGGACGACGACACGATTAAATTCAACAAATCCGACCTCCGAGCCATATACAGCTACGCTGTAAAATGTTTTTTTGTTTGTTTTGTTGAAATCCACTTCTTGATAAAGATTTTAGTTTATGGTATACATTAACACACCCAGCTTTATTATTCTTAGCATAGTAGAACGCATTAAATTACGAAAATGTTTCAAATATCTGTGGCGTCTTTTTATATAAATCGCATAAAAATTACTTGGGAAGACGAGATATGTCTCATAATATATTACCGTGTAAAATGAAAGTGTTTAATGCACTGAATGCTAATTGTCGGTGTGGAGTTACATTTCAGTGCAGTTGAATGTTTTATCGATATTTTGCTTAACATTTCTCTTTCAGTTCGCTGGCCTTTCTGGGTGCTCATTCACATGTCAAGGGGAAAATGCTAAAGGTCAACCACAAATTACTAGACATAATTTGGTGGATGGAATGCCTTGTGGGCCATGTGAGGTATGCAATAATTAAATATCTAGACCAGTGGTTATAAAATTGGGGTCCGCGAAGGCATTCTACGGGTCCGCGAAGCCCTGCCTATTCAGCCAAGCCCGGCAATAAGTCTTTTTTTTTACAATATAGCAGAAATGTTTGAATTTTCGGAAGAGGTTTTTCGTGGGTAAATTGATGATAGAAGTCTACTTCACACTAACCCTTAGTTGTATCTACTTATTAAATGATTATCATAATTAGCCTATACCTTTCCCTTCACCTCGCCATGAAGGGGATCCTTCATCATCTCCGCCGATCCACAAGGGGTACGCGAAACATTAATGGTTGAGAACCACTGAGTTCTAGACTACACGAGGGAGGCTGAAGAAATCTGAAGATTTTTTGTCTCTGGCAAATTCAACATTGTTAAGTTAAAAAATAGTGTTACGGTAATGCTGCTATTGTTACTAGAACGTCTTAGGGAACCGTTTTGCAATTCCGGTCGGTCGCCTCGACTCCCGATACAATCGCTAAACGACGTGCACAAATCGCGTCCTGGCTTTGATTAAGGAAAAGCAATTTCGCTCGCCGAAACAGGACAAATTGTTGTGTTCATGTGAATTGTATTTGCGTTATATGAAGCGTCTTTGCGTATATCCGAAGGGACCTGAAAGTTTCTGCGAGAAAGATCGTTATAAAATAAAATAAACGAAAAATAAAACGGTTCGAGACCAACACGAGTGAAAGATGTTTAGTTGTATTCTGTTTTTAGAGCGCAGCTCTTAGGCGCCCATTTCCGGCTTGAGCGGCGTCGGCGTTGGCGTAACCTTGAAGTCACGTGACCCCCGTGAGCTGACGTGACCCCGGTGACGTCACGTGAACCCCGTGATGTCACGTGACCCCGGTGACATCGTTTGACCCGCCGAGAGTTCACGTGACCTCCGTGAAGTCACGAGACGCCGGTGTCGTCACGTGACCCCGTGAGGTCACGTGACCCCCGTGATGTCACGTGACCACCTCCGAGGTCACGTGACCTCACGCGGGCCGCGTGACCTCAGGGGTTCAAGTGACCTCAGAGGGGTCACATGGCCTCAGGGCAGTTCACGTGGCCCCCGTGGCAGAGTAGGAGGCAGGATGACGAGGTAAGGAGGAGGAAGGAGGGGTATACCCTCCCCTCAGTACCCTTCCATCCTCTTCATCAAGAGCTGCGCTCTAATTCGGCATTACAGGGAATTGTAAGCGGCTTTCTTTTTTTTAGAGCGCAGCTCTTAGGCGCCCATTTCCGGCTTGAGCAGCGTCGGCGTCGGCGTCTGCGTAACCGCGCGGTGCATTATGGGTAAATTTTCCCGAAGGAACCTGAGGTCCTCCCGAGGTCCTTCCGAAGGAACCCGAGGTCCTTCGGGAGGACCTAGGGAGGACCTCGGGTTCCTTCGGAAGGACCTCGGGAAGACCTTGGGTTCCTTCGGAAGGACCTCGGGAGGACCTCGAATTCTTTCGGGAGGACCTCGGGAGGACCTCGGGTTCCTTCGGGAGGACCTCGGGAGGACCTCGGGTACCTTCGGTGACCTCGGGGAGGGGGGGGGTCACGTGACTCCTCGTCCCCGAGGTCACGTGCCCCCCCCCCCCCCCCCCGAGGTATTGGCATCGTCATCGTCAATGATGACGTCATCAGTGACGTCACTGATGACGTCATCCGCATCGGCATCGTCATCGCCCCTTATGACGTCATCAGTGACGTCACTGATGATGTGATCGGCATCCGCATCGGCATTGTCATCATCACTGATGACATCATCAGTGACGCCACTGATGACGTCGTCGGCATCCGCATCGTCATCGTCACAGATGACGTCATCAGTGACGTCACTGATGTCGTCATCGGCATCGGCATCGTCACGTGACCCCCCCAGGTCACTTTACCCACCCCCAGTACCCTTCCCTCCTCCTCCTCAAGAGCTGCGCTCCAATTCGGCGTTACAGGGTGTTGTAAACGGCTTTAATTTTTTCTATATACTTTCAGTGGCTGACAAAATAGTCGTAAAACCATAAACCATCGCCTTCGGTGGAAGTGCAACGGTTCGACGTTAGGCGCGGTATTGAAGACGCGTAGCTGGTCGCCATCACGTGCTGTGCCCCCTGTGCACTCATGACAGGGGCCGCATTTGACCGCCTCTACTCTGCGTCTAAATCGCACCGTCCTCACCTGATTTTCGACATTATGTTATACTATGTGCACTGAAAAAGTCGTCTTTCTTGCGTGACCACAATTTTCTTCAAAACAAATATTTGTGGTGCATTGCTAGGCAACTGTGTTGCACACGTGAAACCTTCTACCATCACCAACGTTTAGCTATACTCTGAGTTTTCAAACGCCAGGCGCCTACGTTCGCCGCGCTCTTCATCAGATAGTTGAACGCGTATCATGTGTACACTTAAATAATTATGCAGTACGACCGCTAACCGGGCTGATATACTTGAAGATCTTCCAGATCCTTCCATACCCTCGAGATCATCTCCCTCACTGCGCACAGGTGGTCGTGCTCCTCCTAGCCTACCCCACTGGTCATATGAACTGCCCTTTAAACGACCAGCATTGACACCCATCCAGTCGGTGACGAACGTCCTGGCCACGATGTTTCTAGGCTTTACAAAATACCGAACACCTAGCCAAACAAGGTTACATGCTAAAATGTATGGCAAAAATGCTAGGCCCAATTGTGTTGCATACTTAAAAAGTTCTAGCTTCAGAAACGTTTAGCCATACTCTTGAGCTTAGCGTATGCAACAAAATTGCTTGATAGTTGTTCCTAGAATGAAGCGATACTACGATAATCGGGCTCATAAACCTGGCGATCTTCCAGATGCTTTCATACTTTCGAGCTCCTCTCCCTCAGTGCGCACAGGTGGTGAAGAATTTAGATATATATGAAAGTGCATCTTAAATTAGATATATGTTATTTTATCAAGACGTACACGTTTCAAACGCCTAATGCTCCGCTTCTTTCTCCGACTACCAAACGTGGGGCGAAATCTCGCGCTGCAGAAACCAGGGATCCTGGGTTTAACCACCCCCCCCCCCCTGCCCCTTTCGATGTGGATGAGCACCGTACCGGCGCGCGGTCGTGTATCTCTACTACGTGGTTCACGTTAAAACCCCAGGCTAGCACTCATATTGCACTTGATTAATTTCTCATCTACAGCTGAGACACCAGACGTACATTAAGGCTGACTAACTTCCGGCTGTATAAACATACGCATGACATTTTTAATAATAATGATAATAATAATAATATTTTATTATTGGTAATGAGTACAAAACGGTCGTGTGGGTGGTATTGGTTCGCCACTTGGGGCGGGTCATAAACCCACTAACAATGACGCAATGCGCTGCCCATGTCTTATAGGTGGTATAGATTCGACACCCGAGGTGCCGGGGCATGCTGACGACCATTCGAGCAGATAAGCTAGAACGCCGTATGGCTAGATCTTGGGACATTCTTAGCCGTCCCGAATAACAGGACTATCAATTATTTCACATTGAGGAGGCTCGTAGTAGACAAAGTTCCAATGAGGAACTGGAGCGGAATCAGAAAAACAAAAATGCCCTAAAAATCCCGAGAGTCGTGCTCACGAGGAGGTGCAGTAAAGATAACGATATCATGATGACTGCGAATTACGCGAGTACCAAGCTGGTGTCGCTGCAGCACGTTACACAATATCATGAATGCCCTTGGACTTGTTTTTGCTTGACACGAAACTTTTTACGGACGGCAATGTGCAAGATATAATGTGATTTCCAAAACGCCACTTTTTCGTCCCTCCTTTTAAAGGCGAGTGGACAAAACGGCGGCACGAAGATCTTAATTTGCAAACGAAGGGGACTTACGGATTGCCCTGAGTGGGAAATTGATAAGAACGGACGAGTCTGGGGATTAGAAGTGCTGCAAAAAAGAAAGCTTTGCCGTCTATCGGTCTATGGGCCCAATAAATGGGGCGAGTGAAAATAGATTTTTTAATAACCCTCGCCAATATTTAGACACGCCGTGCAAAGGAATTCATGCAGGCAGTTTGAATTGCGTGCTTACCAAACGTGACTGCTTGAAGCGATTAGTGCCTTCCGGTAGCCGGGAGGAACTACAAAAAATACTGCGTGAGTTTAACCTTGCCGACACTAAGGACTATGCGCCAACAGCAGATCTAGCGTACAGGCACTGGCACTGGAAATCGCTGGAACATACTGGAACTTATAACGCACGCCTAGATCAGGTGAATATCTCGAAGGGTTTTGCAGCACCGTTGCCTCCGTCACAAGTGCAGTCTGTAGCATTCGAAGATTATGCTCTGGTCACGGTAACGCTAGGACGCCCTGCCCCTTGTATTCAGAAGTTCTCAGGGAGCAGCGACTCGTATCTAAACGAAAGTCTGCTTGAAGTTGAGCCTCTGCGCGTTCAGATCAAAAAAGCGATTCAAGGCAGAACTGAATGAGTAGCGATGAACGCGGTGATCTGGGAGGGCTGAAGGAAGCGATCAAGCTAAAGGCGTTCAGATGCAGTCAAGAGAAAGCGACACGCGGAAAGGCCGACACGCGTCTCCTAATGAAGTCCCTGGGATTTATTGCGAAAGAAAACCGTGCACATCCCCAACTTTCTTGGACATCAACGCCTCGGCAGGTGCCCTAAAATGATAATTTCCACTGAACAACAAAAATCATTGCAATATTCCCCGAGGATATTTTAGATAACAGTCATTAAGTATCAATAAGCCCTAATTAAACTTTTAGGCGCGAATACCTTTCATTCCACGGCTCTACAATTGTTCAATTGTTGCATTGAACCGTATGAGTTACATTGACAAAAGTCTAAATTTTTGCTTTTCTTCACAAAATCTCCTAATGATCCCGAAGTATGTAAATGCCCGGGTATCGTAGAAAATAAAAATATTATAAATTTATGTTGTCTTGAAAAAACTTTTTATTTCCCGAAATATCCAGGAAAGTTGGCCATGTCTGGAGTTTTCATGCAAGACATTTGGGAATGCAAAGGTCGCATTCTGGAGCTCCACAAAAAGAATTGTGACGCATTGATCTGAAGCAGAGAAATGTTTTTGGAGAAGAACGAGGGGCCGAGCAAGATATTCAAAACCAAGGAACACCAGCATTGTTCCCATAACAGGATTGAAACACTCTAAGTCGGAGAAGCGGAGGTAACAAGCCAGAAAGAAATTCAAGACGCCTTCCTGCACTCTTATACCAATTTGTGAGATAGAGTGGAGAACGATCAAGGCAACTAAACCGTTGGAGGGGCACTGCCAAATGTTTCTGAAACCGTCCGTAAACAAATGAACCGGAAGATTGCGGTGTCCGGGTTGGAGGAGTATATAGGTTTCGGCTTCACGAAAATCGCCGGGAGCAGATAGGCTGGGCAGCTACTTCTACGAGTCGTTCACAGCTGAGCTGTGCCCGATCTTCTGAGACGTCTTTGCTGATGTGCTCGAGCAACAACTTTTGCCACCTTCAATGCAACAGGCGGTTGCGGTGCTCATACCGAACAAAGTCTCCAGAAAACCCCTAAAATCAACAACTTCCGGAAAATTTGTCTGCTCACGCGTGACTAAAAGATCCTTGCCAAGACCCTGGCCGAACAATTAAAGTGTAGACAGAGCACCAGGCGTACGGGATCAAGGGCCGAACAATCAGCACCAACCTGAACGGAATGCGCATTTCGTGTGAGGCGGCGCAAGTTTGAGGTGTGCCCTTGCCGTGCTTCATGTTGACCTGAAATGAACCTACGACAGGCTGTGTTACTTTCGTTTTTGTTCCGGCTCTTGGAAGAGTGTGGGATTGGTGCACCTCTGATCTGATGAGTGCAATTAAGCTACCGGGACATCAAGACGCGCCTGCTTGTGAACGGGAACGAGACGGCTCCCATTGCCGCGAATAGATCCGAGCGATAGCGTTGCCCAATGTCGCCGTTATTATTTTCGTTGTACCTCAAATTATTGTGTCGGACGATTATCGGTAATGCGAGTGTTCGTGAGCACACCCTGTGGTCACGTGAGTTGAAGGTGCTCGCCTATGCGAACTATGTGGCCGTGATCTGTTCGTAGTAGACGCAGTTACGGAAGTTCATAAAGCCCTTGTAGAGATAGCCGCACTTTCGCTTGCCTCCGAGACGGCGTTTTGTTTGAGATAATTTGTTTATAAATTGCGCTACTTGCCGAACCTCGCCTTTCCGCCACAAACGAAGATATATCTTCCCCACGGCGTTTTGCTGCCCTCGGATCTTGCCCCTAACCCGGGGTGCGCGGATGACTAGGAACGCGAATCCACGCGAGCGCTCGGAGCTGGAAAGGGGCTGACGACCTAGGGCCAAGTAGGGAGTGCATGCGGTGAGTGCATCTAGACGAGAGAGATTTTGAAAGCTTACCAGATGCATACGAGGATAGCTCGTCTGGCCAAATCTGCGAGAGGATTTAGAAAAATTTTAACTAGTAGTAGGGGAGTGCCCAGCTCGGGGTGAGGAGGTCAAGTGGATGCTTAAAGTAGAGCGAGAGAAGCGGGTGATCCTAAAGACTAATACCGAGGTGTAAGCTAAGAGGGAGGAACTCAAGATAGAGTTTCATGAGCTCACCAGTGAATGGGAAAGGAGGGTGGAGTGCATGGAAGGCGAGCTTAGCGGGGAGCGGGCGAAGCGGGTGGAGCTTGAGACACAAGTGGATGAGCTCAAGAATGAGGAAACGTTTAGAACAGAGTAAAGGGGAGTGCAACGACGGGGTGGAAAGTATGGGAATCGAGTTTAGCAAGGAGCGCAAGAAACGGGCTGACCTGGAGAGGCAGGTGGAGGAGCTCAGAAAGAGGGAAGCGTGGAAGTGTAAGATGGAGCAGCTTAAGAGGGACTGCAAGGCTCGGTGGGAGGAGCTGAGGAGGGAGGCGACAGAACGTAGCACAAAGGGAATTTTCAGGTGAACGAAACGCTAGTGAACAGGTGGAGGTCAGCGGGACCGGAGTGACTTCTCTACCCTACAGTGCCGTAGCGCCGCAGGTTACCAGTGCGGCAATAAAAGACGCGGTGGTAAACTGGCAGCCACAAAGGACTGAGATAGCGGAAATAGCTGGAGGGAGTCAGTGGCAGGGTAGGGATGGCGTGTAGGGGAGTGGGGACAGGCAGTTGCAGGCTAAGAAAGTACTGGTGGTAGAAGATTCGAACGTAACAGGGGTTAAGAAGGATCTCCTGGCAAGGGTGAAAGGTGAAAGGGGAGGTTACCGTTGTGGCCCAGTCATGAAAGTGAATAGTAGACGCCATGCTCGAAGCTAAGGACGAGCACCGGGGGATCAGGAAGGGAGAGAACCTAGTTTTAGTGCATGCGGGAATCAATGATCTGTTGAACGGAAGGAGCCAGACCCTCGGCAGACTAATAGAGGTCGGGGTACGTAAGCTGATGGAGGTTTCTGAGAGAGATCATGAGCAAATATGCACTATCCCACAGGTGTCGGGACAGTATTTTCAGAGAGAGAAGCGTGTAATTGAAGCTAACCGAGTGATTAGAGGGATAAGCCGGCGTATTGGGGTACGGCGTAATGGAAGTAAAGAGGGATGTTTATGAGGGTTTCTCCGACCGTTTTCCATGGCGCATCTAGCACAAAGGAGCCACAGGTAACACGGTAGGTGATAGGATTCAACGTCACGTCGTAGATATATTTTTTCTTTAGGGAGGGGGGGGGGGGGCAATTTTGAGAGCTTTGCAGAGGCAGACGAGTAGAGCTTGTCTTGCCAAATCTCGAGATGATTGGGAAAAATGCCTCTCCAGGTCACACCTGCCTCTCAAGGTCACTCCCTGTAAGAAGGACCAGCAAACCCTCCTTACACGAGCTCCCTCGGGTCTTTCGGAGCCCTGACGAAGCTGGTAAAGAAGTAGTTGAACTAGAAGTGCTAAAATGTAAGCGACCTTGGAAGCGTAATAGCAAGAGGCTTTGGTGCAAAGGTAGAGCAGAATCAGATATAGCATACTTAAAAACGCAGGATAGTAATGACAGGTTGAAATGGGAGGAGATAGAACATTTAAGACAGGAGGATTTAATTGTTCATAAATGGGTTAGCTGAAACGCATCTTAGATCCTCGGACAAACCTCTTTTCAATCTTGATTACGTATGGGAGCAATGGAATAGAACGGATGGCATTAGGAACGAAGGCGGGATGGAGCGTTTTTCAGAAAATTACGCAAATTGCCATAGTAAGAAAAAAACGGACGGAATATTTATGACTAAAGTGGGCGTTATTTATTTCATTTATTTATTTACATTAACGGCTGATCCCTTACGAGGGATTGTAGCGGGGTAGAAAAACGTAAAAGAAAGTATAGCAGTCCAAAGCAATTACATCAATCGGTATACAAGGCGGAAACAACTGCAGTGGCAGAGCTTTGACCAGACATTTTGTAAGGAAGCCCGTTTTATTCTACAATCGTTGGGGGAAAAATTAAAAGTATTGATGCGCGGTTGATAAAATGTAATGGTAAGCGGGGTT
>JABSTQ010000498.1:0-64848 GCA_013358835.2 Ixodes persulcatus
CGGCCTACCATCTGATGAGCAATGGCATGGTAGAAAGGTTCCATCGTCAGCTCAAGGCGGCCCTGACGGCTAAACGAGGGACGCTCATGTGTCGAGGCGCTACCACTTGTTCTCTGGGGCATCCGGACCACGCTGAAAGCGGACATCGGCTGCAGCACAGCTGAGCTCGTCTACGGTACAACACTCCACCTACCGGCCAGTTCTTCGTGCCAAGCCAACCGTATGGCCAAATCGCCACCGTCGACTACGCATTGCGGCTGCGCTATATCATTAAGGAGCTCCGTGCTACCCCTCCCCGTCAGCCGGCGGCACGACCCATACATGTGAGCACGGACGTTGTGTCTTGCACGCATGTGTTTGTACGACACGACGCTGTGCGGCGCCCTCTTCAGCCCCCGTACGATGGGCCATTTATGGTGCTGCGCCGCGGAAACAAGATGATGACCATCGACAGGCGTGGCCGCCGAGATGTCGTGTCAATCAACCGCGTGAAACCGGCCCATATCGAACACTCGGCGACCACGGCACCCACTCCCGCCATGGCCGCACCTTCCGCAAGGCTCCCGGCTATGCTAAACATTCAACTCGCAGTTTTCACCCCCGCCCCCCCCCCCCCCCCCCCCCCCCCACACACACACACACACACGCAGCGGATGGCGCACCAGTGCCCCTGTTCGCCTGGACCTTTAATTTTTGACTTGTGGACTGCAACGCGTTCGCGCACTCTCTAGGGTGGGGAGTGATGTAGTGGCCCCAAGCCACGTCTGAACGCCGCCCGAGCGGGGCGAACCGGATTTCCTTTCTCTCCCGTATCGGAGAGTTTCCCTTCCCCTGCAGCTCGGGAAGAGAAAGGACGACGGGGAAAGGGGGTGAGCTCGGGAGAGCGGAGAACTGCTAAAAATAAAGTTAGTTGAGTTTGGTACGCACGCCCGTCTGGTCTCCCTTCTCTCGACCTCGCGTGCAACCCAACAGCCTTTACGGGAAAGCACTGTTCACACATTTGCGAGTCCTGCAGTGCCTTGTGGAACGGTGGGCGATACTGCCGTTCCGCAAGGCACTGCAAGTCAAATCAGGCTCAACTTTCGAATGTAAAAGTGCTTAATGAATGCTGCAACAAATTTATCATACGCCGAGGGGAAAAAAAAAGGAAGTTGCGTGCCTGCGTGTGCTTATTGCCAGTGCTTTCTGCTCTGCTATGTACCCTGCTTGCGAGATGTGATTTGCAAGCCAGCGCAAGAAATGTGTTTCCATGATTTGTTTGTGTGTTCAGCTGTGCGAGGTTGCGATTGAAACAACCAAGAAGTATAGACCGCCGTTCTTTTCATCAAGCTAAGGCTTCGCTCAGCCGAACCGGGGAACTGCCGTTGTTTACATGATTTTCGACAGCTTTGTGGAGTGGCTGTGTGTTTAAAATTGCAATCCCAAGTGCAAAAAGAAGTTAACGCAGACTATACTGTTAAAGGTTGCTGTTAAGAAATTTCAACTGGCAGGCTCTGGCTACGACCACGTTAATATTCATTCAACATTGTTTGCATTTCTACTGATTTTGTGATCGCTTCATTTGCCAAACACGTTAGTGGCCGGTCACCTTACCAATGAAACTAATCTGCTGGTGTCTCCGGCGAAGAATTCCCTCAGGGCTACATGCAATGCACAACACAGTTTTTAGCCCGTTTTGACTGAAAGCTTCACACTAGGGAAACGTTGTTGTTGTCACAAATGCAGTGAAGGAATGCGCTAGGATTGAGGGACAACAGGGGGATTCTCCAAGTTGACTGACTGCATGAGCATATGTTTATATCGCCACCGTGTTTCCTATACGCAGTCAACGGAGAAAACGATATGGAGACTCCTCGCGCTTGCCTAGTTTCTCTACAACGTCGAAATACGAGACACCCGGCAGCGAAGTGTCGATAGTGCCGGTGAAAGCGGCGGGACAACGACGAGCGCAGGATTGCGGCTTCGTCGCTTTTATGCGTCGGTGTCTTTGGTTTCCACTCTCTGCATCTTCCAACGGGGCGATAGCCGTGCCTAATTGTGCTAGCTTTGCGCACGGCAGTTCGTAGGGTTCTCAGCGTCCGAGCGAAAGCTCGCGCAAAAGAACCGGCGTGCAGTCGAGTCGTTTCCGATCAACGGGATGGCTAAAAACGACGGCTGTGTGAATCGGGCCTAACGCTATTGCGTGATACACGATAAAGACCCCAGCCGGCTTGCTCAAAGCAAATCTAACTTTCTTGAACGGCACGTAACAAAAATTTGAAACGTATTACATTCTATAATAACTTGATAAAAAATCAAACTCTCACCTTCGACTCCTAGGACCGCCGCACCGCTTCCAGGCAAAAGCAACATGGCGCTCGCCGTTTTGGGGTGTTGGGTTGGGGCGTTTTCAGTGTTGTTTACACGCCTAGTGGTGCAAACCGAAACCGAAACACCAATTTTTACTACCCCAAGTAATTTTATGACGATTTATCACTCGCAGAGCGTGTAAGAATATGCTAATGAGTGAAAATGGGGTGAAAACAGGGTGTAATATTACATTTTCGCTAACAGTGTGGAGAAGGGGAACAAGAGGGACAAAGGACAAATACAAA
This sequence comes from Ixodes persulcatus, assembly GCA_013358835.2. Classification (NCBI taxonomy): domain Eukaryota; kingdom Metazoa; phylum Arthropoda; class Arachnida; order Ixodida; family Ixodidae; genus Ixodes; species Ixodes persulcatus. The sequence goes on from JABSTQ010000498.1 coordinate 2,595, forward strand.
TCTCCAACACAGCTGGGTGACTGATGCGCGACCAAAAAAATCCGCTTGGTCCGGGTATCGAACCCGGGACCTCTCCATTTCCAGTGCAGCGCTCTACCAAGTGAGCTAACCAGGGGTTAGACGTCAGTCGAGCAAACAGGTTTTATCAGCTGCCACCAGTCTGACACCAACAAGGGTGAAAGGCTTGGAGATTAAGGTTATGATTATAATGCAATTAAATGCAAAGGTGCAAGCGAGCTGGACAAGAATGATTAAAATAATAATTCCTGGAGAAGGGGAACAAGAGGGACAAAGGACAAACACAAACCTTCAAACACAGCTAGGTGACTGGTGCGCGTCCGAAAAAATCCGCCTGGTTCGGGTGTCGAACCAGGGACCTCTCCCTTTCCAGTGGAGCGCTCTATACCAACTGAGCTACCCGGGGGTTAGACGTCAGTCGAGCAAACAGGTTTTATCAGCTGCCACCAGTCTAACACCAATAAGGGTGAAAGACTTGCAGTTTAAGGTTACGGTTATAATGCAATTAAATGCAAAATGCAGGCGGATTTTTTCGGTCGCGCACCATGTCACCTAGCTGTGTTTGGAGATTTGTGTTTGTCCTTTGTCCCTCTTGTTTCCCTCCTCCAGGGCCGGTTTGCTCATCTTGCGGCCGCGGCTGCGGCTGCGGCCAAGAGGGATTTTTATGTCACGTGACCAGCTCCATGGGGACAAGGAAGTACCTAGCGTCCCTGCCTAATGGCAGAGACGTCCGTGCCGCTTCGAGTACAAAAGTCTAATTTCGCTCCCAGAAACTGACTGCAGAGGCTTTCAACTGAAGTCCAATTAACCGCCCCATCATACTTTAGGAGCGGCAGGTAAAGTTATGGCCAGGGAAGGTAAATATAAGCCAAAATAAAAGAAAAAATCACGCAAAAACGAAAGCGGTGGTTGTGTCTTCATATGTCTGTGCCAGCGCCGGCGCGAACAGCGTCAGCTGTATTCGAGCAGTTAGAGCGCCGGGACTTGTCGTCGCGGCGCAGAAAGTTCAGGTTCAAATCGCGCCAAAAATTCCACTTTTTTTTTTATGCTCTGCGCGTTTTTTTTTTTTTTTTTTTTTTTTGTTTAGTGAAATTTGTTTTACCGCAGGTTCAACTTCTATACTTTGTCTGACTGCACTCCCACTATGAATGTAGACAAGGCGCTATGAGCTCTATAACATTATTGGGTGGGTATAGTTCTGACTCACCAGTTTGTTGTTCATGAGCTCGGAAGAGCGCATACATGTCTCTGGCTTTCTTTACCAACTTCCGCCGTGCCTCCTGCAGCTGCCGTGAACTCCGCGGAAAGCTTATGTCGTTGACAATATCTTCCCGTGCCTGTCTCTTCGTTCGCCAGGTAACTGTGCTGCTGAATTTCTCTAGAATTTGTTTTTTTCGTTCTCCAATTGCTCTAATTAATTCCATTTGTTGATCTAAAGTCATTCTAGGTGTTCGCGTTTGAGATATGGTTTGCGATGTTGACGCCTGACTCATTTTTGCATTCGGTTGTGATCGTAGGCTATTCATACTAAAATTCAACAAGTAATGTGTTAATATTACAAAACGATTGCCACAGCGAGATGTAAAGAGTAAAAATATAAAAATTTTATCCCATTCCATGCAAGTAAAAGTATAATCTCTTTTATTTCGGCTTTACGACTTTCTCAGGCGTTTGACTTGCTGCCTTGCCTGTAGGATTTCGCTCAATCAATGCATCCACGGCTGCTATTTTTTGTGATTATTTCGTGGAATCTTTTTTTTTTAATTGACACGACTGCAGTGTGTATTGATACTAAATAGGCGCCTCCTGTTATTGAAAGAGTCGTAGCAAGAGCGTTGTATATCTAAAAACACATAAAATTGTAGTTGCTGGGAAAGGATGCTTGTTTCGGCCCCGTTTGTGTGACAGTCATACCGATGCTGTAATATTGGTGTCCTTTTAATGAACATTATGACACGTTCGCATTTGCGCGTTAACTTGGCTTGACTTGGTTTCCTTTTAATGAACATTATGAAACGATTGTAGTAGCGCGTTAACTTGGCTTATCGTAATCTTTTTTTTTTATCGGTTTGTCGACCCAACAGGTGGAGAAAACAGTAAAAATCGTGTAAGGCGCAGTTGTCCCAGTGGATGATTAGTAAAACGATCACATTTAAAAAAAAATAAAACACACGCGTAGAATAAAAAAAAAAAAAAAAACGTTTCCGCCGAGGTTTGAACCCGGTACTTTCACGCCGCGACGACAAGTCCCGGCGCCGTAACCGCTCGACTACAGCAGACGCTGTTTGCGCCGGCGCTGGCACAGATATATAAACACACAACCACCGCTTTTGTTTTGCGTGAATTTTCCTGCATTTTGGCTTATATTTGCCTTCCCTGGCCGTAACTTTACCTGCCGCTCCTAAAGTATGATGGGGCGGTTAAATGGACTTCAGTTGAAAGCCTCTGCAGTCAGTTTCTGTGAGCGAAATTAGACTTTTGTACTTGAAGCGATACGGATTTCTCCGCCATTAGGCAGGGACACTAGGTACTTCCTTGTCCCCACGGAGCTGGCCACGTGACATAAAAATCCCTCTTGGCCGCAGCCGCAGCCGCGTCCGCAAGATGAGCAAACCGGCCCAGGGATTACTATTTTCATCATTCTTATCCAGCTCGCTTGCAGCTTTTAATTTAATTGTATTATAATTACAAAAGCCTCTACCAGTACAATTTGGCAAACGCAGGATTTGAGCCATATAACTGGCGTCCCGGAGCTGGCAATCGATGTATCAATTGAATCGGTTGTTCCTAGGCGTACGTTTGAACGAATACGCACTTTCTGAAATTAGGTCAACGTCATCTAGCGCTCTAAATTTCAATAGCACTGCTTTTTATATATTCATGGTGGTAATTCAAGTGCTGACATTTTTAGTCGAGCACCATCTCTTTTATATGTCACCATCGAGCGGAATTCGCACTACGGTCGTGACCTTTCTCTATTCATTCGAGTTTTAATTACGACGATTTAAATGTCTTGATCGCCTGAAAAAATTCGAACACGCACATATGTTCCGAATGAGGCGGATACATATACATCTTTGACGTCAAGTGACTTTGACGGCACGCGATGCTATATGACCTCACAAAGTCATGTTACAACGTGAAGTAACGTCCCTCGACGTCAAGTTCTGTTGCCATATGAGGACACGGTGTCAAGTAACACCTTAAATTGTGTGGTGGTCGAACATAGCGCTCGATCGTAACCAGTGGATTTCGTCATGAAACCCAGCGCTATCAGACATTCTGTGTTGAAAAACAACAGCAGAGTGCGCCGACAGACTGATTGGATTTGAGTTTGAGTCAAGCACTGACACGGTGCTAGCCCGCAATAACCACACTATAGGGCACAATCACTCACCCTTGTTGTTTTGTTACTGCTTGGCCCGCTCTAAAAAAAAAAACAGGTTTCAAAGCATTAATATAACACCGTCATAGTAGTAGTTTCTGTTCTCGGTATACAATACAATAATTTACCTTTTACTTATATTTAGTGACAGCATGAGAATGACATAAAAGTTAGTAGTCCCACCTCCAGAGCAAGTTTCGTATCTTTGATAACACTTTGGCACTTTGTGAGCTTCAAACGTGCACGCGTAACCAAACCAGGTTCAAAAAGGGAGAACGAGAGAGAGAAAAATATCGTTTATATTCTACCCCCGCTTCCGGAGCTCCGTTGTGGTAGTCGACCGCTCTTCGCCAAGCACGTTGTTAACGGGTTGGACATGGGGCCACAACGTGGTCTCAAGCTCGCTGGGAGGGTTGGTCTAGCCTGTTCAGCTCCAATGGAGTTGGTAAAAAGAGAGGGGGGAAAGGAGGAGGTTGTGTGATGTCTGGACCTTTGTGCAGTCCCACGGGTAGGGCGTGTTGGAGGGGTAGCCATTACAGTGTGGACATATACTGGCCGGCCGCGTCGTCTTTGGAGGTGGAGGGTGCGGTGTGCTGTCATGAGGGTCTGTGTTTGCGCCGGCTTTGAGGGTGGTGTCGACTGGCTGAATTGGAGTGAGAGAGAGAATGAAGAGTCGTTATGTGTTGTCTGAGTTCAAGTAGTATGGCTCCGCGTTTCTTGTACATTTTCTTCAGGTGTGTGTTTCGATCATAGAGTTCTTACCGGGTTGTCTAGGATTATCCCTCACTCGGGGAAGCGCGTGCAATCTTTGATTACTACCCAGGCCCTGGTCGCCCGGTACCCACTCGATCGTGAGGTGTAGATTGGAGTGTGCGTGAAGGTGCTGCTGCATCGTTGAGTGTGCGCTAGACGCTAGGTCGTTGTCTCGAGTAGAGTTCCTGTATAGGCTCCCTACGGGAGCCAGAGTTGCGCGTTCATGCATGGCATGTGGATTCAGCTCCTCACGTGACTGAATTCGGCGAATAGCAGCGCCGCTTGTTCGAGGCGCACGGCGCGCTCAAAAGCCGGGGAACGTACGCCGGGGCGCGTGCAACGTCTACTTTGCTGCAGGACACTTGATACGGCTCCTCACGTGATCGGATCTCGGCGAATAGCGGCGAGGGCGGCACGCGGCACGTGGAATCAAACGCGCGACTCTGGATCCCGTAGGGAGCCTATACAGGAACTCTAGTCTCGAGCAGAGCCGTTTATACTGAGAGAGTTTGGCCTTCTTAAGGAGATTTTGACAGCCTGACAACCACAACAGCGTAGTCTGACAACCGGGGGATGACTACTTCCGTCCGCCATATTGTGGCTCTGACTCATAGGAACTCTACGCGATTTCTCAGGAATGAACAAGACAAAGAAGTAACGCCATATTGTGTTTCCGCAAAATCCGCTAGTTCTAGCGGCCAACAAGCTCCGCCCATTGGCCAAACTCTCAGTATAAACGGCTCTGGTCTCGAGAGCAACGGCACGCCCCCTGGTTGCCTCTGCGGGAGAGAATTTGATCGATTTAGTGCGTGTGTTTCGTAATGACGTCGGCGATAGCGAGTATTTCGGCAGCCGTAGGAGGGAACCCCTAAGTGGTCACGGGACGAGGAGGAGCCGGGTCTGAAGTCGACGTGCGCATGCTGGAGGCCAGGCATTTGAAAAGGACATCTTGGCGTTCTCATTCTATCGGTGCCCCTGTAGCGGTCGGAATTTCGTACGCTGCTGAGCCTTTGCGGAAAGCTTTCACGATGACCAATAATGGTCGGAGGGTTAAACAGTCACGCCTCTGAAGCCACCATGAGAGAAAAATTACACCATCTTCCCGAGGGGAACCATGGGGTGATGCGGAGCATCGCTTGAAGGAGAGGAGACTAGAGGAGGAGAGTTGCGCAGGCGCGCGCGGTGTGAGTAGAAGCGAACGCACGCGAAGTGCACGCAGCTGGTAGAGAGAGAGAGCGGAGAGAGTAACGCGCAGCTGTTGGAGAGAGGGAAGGAGGAGAGTAGCGCATGCGTAGTGTGTGTGCGGACTACGACGCCGACGCCGCGGGACATAGACCCGAGCAAGAGATGCTCCGCATCTAAAACGGCAGGGCGTGTCTTTCCAACACCCGGCCTCCACACACGCTCCAAGCCTTTCGCCGTGGTCTCGCTACGCGCGCGAGGTGCACGGGACGCCCATACTTTGTCGAGGCATAGCCTACTACATACTGACAAAGACTGGCAGATCGCCACGAGAAGCGGTGCCGAAATGGAAAAAGTGGAGCGGCAGACAACGGATGAGAGGAGAGTCACGTGACTGGCGCCCCACTGTGGCGAGACGCCGAAACACACTTTTCCCGTGCGAACAAGTGTGTTTCGGGTCCTAGCCGCGAAAAAAGCTGCCCGCTGACGTCCAGATCCCCCGATAAATGGCTCTTTGAGGCTTTGTGCTACCAGATCCTCGCGCTCCAAATCTGCGACCGGGCACTCTATGGCTCCGTCATCAAACTGCCAGGCTTTGTGGGTATAGAGGAGGCTATGGTCGAGGCTAGGAAGCTCACGTTGTAGGTGAAACAAACTGAAGTTGCTCCTCGCCGTACTCACCTTGTCAGTGACTACAGCCGTTCACTTCAACTGTGTTGGCCACCATAGACGCTTTACACAAGCGCCAGATTAAAGCAGCCATTGCTGACCCCCGTTTGCCTTACCATGACGCTGAGCCACTGACGCCGGCGTTGACGAGCCTCCACAAAAAGCCAATGCTGGGGAGAAGACACATTAGAATCTAGAATGGCAATATAATCAGTCCTGTTGATGTAATGACGAAGTGAAGTAAACGGAATAGGAGGCAACAAAACTGAAGGTCGGTTATGGCGGCCCCCATGCGCCGCTACTACACGCTAGAGGCGGGACGACGGAAGCACCACCCTGCATGCCGCTCTAATCCTATCTGTGACTAAGCGTGGCTTCCATCTGACGTCGTCGCACTGTAATAATGGTCCTTCCCGCGCTTGTTCTTGCCGAGAATGAAACAAATTCGTAGTTGCAAAATAATTCCTGCGGATTGTGTAACACATTCAGCAGCAAGGTTCCTCACAATGGCCGCTGGCTTGACGTCAGCTCGAGCCACGTATAGCAGCAACTACTTGTTTCGAACGCAGAGTTCGGCCGACGTAGCCTCGGAGTGACGTAGCAGAACGCTGCTTCGGCGTCCGTGGAACTCGTGCTCGATCTGCGAAGCACCGACTTAACACGAGTCCGTTTCAAACGCTGACGCAGCACTCTTGTGTAACCTGTGTCTCGCGCTAGACCGCGCCAGGCAAAGAATACAGCGCACAGGTGTTGCGCCGGCTCATCACCGAGCTGTGTGGAAACCAATAAGAGATACAGCGCCCTGTATACAGTCGTATATGCTCGCCACCACTCCAACGTGTTTCTTCACAGACGTGAAAGAGGCAGTTGAGTTGCCGCCGGCTTAATGACGATCTGGTTAGCCACGGCTGGCGGCCCTTCACAGTCCAGGTGCATCGTAGCGGCGCACGTCGTCTCGTGCGCACGCTATCTCCGGCTCAACTAATCACGCATAACGAAAGCGCTGGATAACGGCGCATACGTGGTTGTTTTAGCCATTGATAGCAGTTGCGCAAAGGCGACGAGCGCCATGACCCTGCGCGCGCAGTTTCACACTGAGTTTGACTTGGTGTGAACCCGCTACAATTGCTACGTGTGTGTGTTACGGCGAGTTTTGGAAAAAAAAAAATTGATTTTTTTTTTTAATTTCTTGTGGTGCCGCCTCTCTCGCTGCGCAGAAGTGCAACATCCTCACAACTCAGACAATAATCCAAGACGGAGCGGGACCAGATAACATTGTGTACGACGTGGACCGCGTGGAAAAATCGTGGATCTCGTACCAAACGTTTGACGGCATGACTCGACAGGCAAGTGTAAATGGTTTAACGTGACTTGGTCCAAGCGGCAGATCTATCGATGCAAGTGTTCGCGTTTTTGAATGGCGTAAAGACCCTCGTGTTAGCAGCATAAGTACGACGCACGCACGCTCTCAGCGGAATGCTGCGGAGCTCGTCTCAAAGCAGCCCTTTCGCTATGGTAGCGGAATGCAAACGCATAAGCGAGGGTTGCAGCGCCATCTGGATGTCCCCGTGCAAACTGTTCCCGTCGCGCTGTCTCCCGCGAGACGAGAGTATGACGAGATGGTTGCGCAGAGGGCCGCTTCGTACGCACGCAAAATTCGGTAGCGAGCGTACATTTGGCACATGCGCAATGGAAAGCTCGCAACGTTAACGCAAACCCACAGTGCTCGTCTTTGCTCCCATGTGCCCAATTTAGAAAAAAATCTCGGTTGTTGGTGCATGCTACCCAAATGTTTTTTGTTTTGTTTCTTGTTTTTTTCTTGGCGTTAGGATATTTTTAAAGGAATACGACATAGGGGCAATGTAACGGAAGTACAAACTAAAAAGTAGTGTCCATTAAAAATTTAAAAAAATTACGAACTTCCACAAACAACTCAAATGCGCGTACCTGAATAAGGAGAAAATAAAAACTTGGCGGTGAAGTTTTCAATAACGACAGCTATATAATTTAGCATCTTCCGGGACGGGTGGGAAAGGTAGGTGGCTTTTACGCCATTTTCATCTTGTGGAGTACAGCCCCTTATTTAAACGAAAACTAACTAACCTTCAATAGTTAGCAGCGAGTGGTCTTTTCGCCTCGGAAACTATTTCACCTTAGGTGCGGAGCGCAGTCAACAATCGCAAGGTACGCAAACAGAAACGTGCAAACTAAACGCTTGACGTCACCTCGCTCTCCCTCTGCGCCTGACTGACTTGGCCGACGAGACACAACCCCAGAAGGACGACGAATGTCGTGACGTTGTGCTTTCGACACTGCATGGGAGTTTTCAATCTACAAGCTTCGAGCCCCTGTGCGGTACCACACTCGATCACTAACACCCCTTTCTCGTTTCTTAGCTTTTGTTTGTAGATATTATCATCACCGACAGCTTCAGAAACGCAGGGTTCTTAGGTTCAAGTTTCTTGCTTTGTGACTGGTTCTTCGGCGCTGTTATCGGCTAACGCCGCCATCTGATTGGCTACGGAGTGATAATCACACGCACGGACCGATAATGAGAGGCACATACCCGCACACACACACACACACGCACACACACACACACAAACACACACACACACACACACACACACACACAAACACACAGAAACACACACACACACACACACACACACACACGTGTGCACACGCACACACATCTCAAATTTATTTTTGCCCCCTCCACCGAAGTGGAGCTATTCCCCATTTTTGTGTTCCACATTTCCGTCGCTAAGCCATTTTCCCTGGACACTTTAGAGACGGCGGTATCTCCGCACTTCGCGTTTTCCCGGCAGTGTAGCATGACGTCTTCTGGAGTTGCGAAACAGATTTAAAAGGTCCGTGCAACAATTTTGCTTGGAATGTTTTTCACTTTACACGAGCTTACTGGCACTAGTGGGACCCCAGAACACTAGCACGCAACGCCACTGTCCAAAAAGCTCCTTTCTTGCGGTGTAATGTTAAGAACAAAAGCGAGCGTTTTCATTCACTCTTTCCAAAACTTGATGACGTAGCTGGGGGGTCGCAGTATACCCCAGTGACGATATTTGAATGCGGCTCATAGATTGGACCCGAGCATAGCTTAGGCACTCGAATTGTGCTCGTAAGAATAGGTAGCTTGACAAGCATTCGGCTAGTGGCCTGTGTCAAGTCGCTGCCATGGCGACAATAGCCGAACAATAACAATGTCTGGAACACAGCGCGTGTTATGTTCTTTGCCGACCCCAGTTTGTGACTATGATTTACATTAGCCGGCATAAACTCGGCTTTAGATGACGTGGCCGCTTGTTCTGACTGCGAGTGGAGGGATTGAAGGGGTGAACGCCGCTCGTTTGTCTTCGGTTTTTTCTGCGGCTTCAATTGTAACTTGCTTCTGGCCCAAGGTGAAAAACTAACGCGTTTTTAATGGGTCATTAGTACCTGGGATTCGTTCTAAGCGGTATTTGCGGAAAGTACGTTAATTATTGCGTCGCCCCTTGAAAATAGCATTAGATTGAGGTTGGAAGTTCAATTTTGCTATTAATATTTGTAGAAATTTTTACTGGGGCAATGAGGTGGTAGCAACTGTCTGAGGGGTTTTACTGAGTGGGTGACGCTGATCGTACTGGCAAGCGCGTGCTATTGCTGGTTTGTACAAGTCACAATTTTGTTCGTGCTGGGCGTGATTTCGCACGTGGAGCATCAGTCTCTACTCAACGTCACAGTGCAACGTCCAAATATCACAGTTCACCAAGCGCCCTCCTTCAATTTTCTTATGCGAGCATACTATATGTTTAACATGAACCAGAAGGCAAAATGGTAACTGCCAGGACCCCTCCATTGGGCATAAGTACAACCAGTGTTGTAGGAGTTAGCAAAAAAAAAAAAAGCAACGAAACATGTTACTCGTTGCTTGCAAATAAAAGTAACTTGTTACATTCCTACGTTACCCCAAAATAAAAGGAACGCGTTATCGTTACCGACCAAATGTAAATCACATTACTTTTGCGTTAGTTTTTAATGCAAAAGCATTAACTGTCCCATGGAGTGAGCCGACGTCATCAGCCGCGCCAAACGGCAGATAAGTTCTCGAAGCCGCCATCTGAGGCATCCTAGCTTTGAAACCACGCAAAACGCCACGCAAAACGGCAATGATATGAAGCCGACAAGCGTCAGTTTCAATTAGCACCACACCACGGCGCTGCGTGCCCGCGCCGGTACAGAAACGGCCGAGGCGCCGAGAGGATCAGAAGCGGCCTTGGTGCCGAGGGGAGCACAACTCATAAGAAGTGCGTAGGTCTACCTCGAGCCTTCCTTTTTAATTATGAATTAACACGTTTTACTATTTTTAACGGTACATGGGTGCATAAGCGCCACATATCAAACAAACATTATGTACATACAAAAACTTAACATAATTTATTTCTCATATTACGGTTTCACCTAAATTCTATAGAAACGCAAACAAAAACACACAAAAAATCCAAACTTTGCATGGCTTGGGGCATAAATCACAAGAAAATATCGAAGTGTAATTTTGTGTAGGTCTTGGAAAGAATGTGTAACGAGTAACGTAACTACGGTACCCGCTACTACAAATAAATAACGTAAATAAGTTAACCGTTACAGTTTTGAAATGTAACGAATACTTTACGCCTACTGAAAAAAAACGTAACATGTTACCGGCAACGCCGTTACTGTTATCGCGTTACCGCCAATACTGGGTATAACAATGGACAGGAAAATGGTTTTGTAAAGCAGTTGAGTTCGAAACACCCAAAAAATAGCTGGGACGGAGGGCCAACAAACAGCTTTGTAAACTTACTGAAAAAGAATTAACATAGGCATTGTTGTGTTGTCTTTCGCTGTCATTCCCCCTACTCCTCCCACCGCTCTTTGTTATGAGTATTTAATACCAACTTACCTCCCCTTTCAAGTTTCATCCCAGATGGGAACAAGCAGCATTTACAAGTGCTCTGGCAGTAGTAAAAACACGTTAAAAAGCCTTTCCTCTGTGCGAACCTTTGCATCTTTAAAGCATATTACCTCTCCGCGTTCCTTGGCACTGAGCGCAAAAATGCGACTGTCACGTAGACGACGTTTTCTTTGTTTGTGCAGTGCCCTTTCTATCTCTGAACAGAAGTCTAACTATCACAGAAAAAGATAGCATGGCTTTATGGACTTTATAAAGTAGGGTCTCGTAAAGAACAACCAAAAAGTTGGAAATTGTCTTCCGCGCACATATGAGGGACAACCGAGTGTAGGCCAACGCTCCAAAAAAAAAAGGGGGGGGGGGGGTAGTCATTAGACCCCTTGCCAGATATACGACACCCCAAAACTTCAGTTCGACGTACAGCCCAATGACGTCGAACTGACGGCCCCAACTTTTACGAGGAGAGACTTGATGCCGGTGGGGATATAACTTATTAAACTGCGGAAGTACGTATCAACGACTATAGAAAGACAAAAAAACACAGGGTTTGCAGTAGGGCCAAGCAAGCGAGCAAGCAAAACTTTATTTCGTGTAGGGGCCTACGTCCTGGTCCGGACGGCCCGTCCGGCCCACGTCTCGCGGATGAATTCCGCAAGGGGACCGGAGTGATTAATTAGTGCGTCTAGTGCGGTGGGTATGTCGGTGCCCGTGGGTGGAACCAGCCATTCCTCCCAAGACATGATGTGTGAGAGGGTTGGGGGAAGGATGGGTGGGTTACAAGACCAGTAGGTGTGAGGGATGGAAGGGTATTCTCCGCATTTTGGGCAGGTGGGGGAGTCGGGTCGTTTGTAGATGTGGTGGAAGATGTGGTGTGATGGAAGAGAGTTGGTCTGAGCTTTCCTGACGAGGGAGGATTGTTGCCTAGACATGGTCTTTGGGGGTTGAGGGTAAATGGTCCGCTCTTCACGTTGTTCTTTTAACCTCGACTTCCGCAGGGCTCGGTGAGCGTTCCTTGTTGCGCCTACTGAGTAGATAACCGGCCATGACGTGACGGGACCCGGGGAGATTTCGCGGGTGAGACGATGGGCTGTCTGATTTCCCTCCGCGCCTTGGTGGCCAGGCGTCCATACGAGGCGGAATTTTTTGTCCGGGTAGCGGACATGTATATCACGGACTAGGTTATCTGTCATAAAGTGTAAGGTGTTGTCGGTGTAGTTTCGTAGGGCGCGCTGTGAGTCCGTGAAGATTATCGTGGTATTAGTGTAGGTTGTTGGGCTGCGTGTTCCATGGCTTTGGCGATGGCGTATTCTTCCAAATCGTCGATCGTCGGGGGTTTTGTGAAGGTTTCGGAGTAATGTATTTTAGTGCGTGTGTTGACGAAAGCTATTTTGCCATGCGTGACCTGGTGACTGGCATCAGCAAAATACGTATCGTGATCCGTCTCATGTAGGTAGCGTATTCGCTTTTCGTGGGCTTTGGCGCGGAGTTTTCTTCTCTCGGGGTTGTTGTCGGGGTTCATGTTTTTTGGCAGTGGTTCCACTGTAACATTTGGGTTGGCGCTTTTCCATGGAGGGGGAGGTATGGCGATTGGGGGAAGTGAGTCCGTGCTGATATCCAGTGTCTGCAAAATTGTTCGCCCTTGGTTTGAGGTAGAGAGTCGTAATATCTGCCCGTCTTTGTGCATTTGTATGGGTTCTGTAATGGTGTTGAAAGTTCCCGTGTTGAGAAGGCGTTCGCTGGACGCGTGGCGCGGCACTCCCAAGGCGAGTCGGTACAGTTTACGGAGACTGGCTTCGAGCTTTTTGATTTGGGTACATGTTGTTGTGAGGTACGGTAGTGTGTATAGGAGACGAGATATGACGAAGGCGTCGATGATATGGAGTAGATTATGCTCTTTGAGTCCGGTTCTGTGATTTGTGGTCCGTTGTATCAGGTGTGCGATCTGATTGATTTGGGCGTGAAGGCAGTTGAGTGATCCTTCCGGTTTACCATTGAATTGGAATACTACTCCTAGAATTTTGGTTTGATCAACTTGTTGAATTTCCTTGTCCTGCAGCTTGATTTTGATGAGTTTTCGGTCGGGGTCGGGTCCTCTCTTGGAGGATGTGACCAGTAGTTGAGTTTTGGAGGGAGATAAGGTGAGTCCTATTGTGGAGGTATAGACTTCGACCGCATCACAGCCCCGCTGAAGAGTTTCTTCGATTTGTCCGGGGTTTCCTTGTGCTGTCCATAACGTAATATCGTCCGCGTAAATTGAGTGATGGAGATCGGGAATTTCGTTTAGGTATCTTGGTAGATCTGCCATTGCGAGGTTGAAAAGTGTGGGTGATATAATTGATCCTTGCGGTGTTCCCCTGTTGAGATAGAAGGTGGGAGTTGTTTCGTGGGGCATGTTTATGGATGCCGTCCGGTTTGTGAGGAAATCCTGCACATAGATGTACATGCGTTGTCCACATCCACTGTTGGCGAGCTTGGACAGGATGGTTTCGTGTTTCAGATTATCGTATGCTTTGTGAATGTCGAGCGCTACCATGCCTCTGAGTTAAACTGTGTTGGGATTGTATACGTCGTGTTTTATGCGTATAAGTGTATCTTGCGTGCAAATGTGCTTTCTGAAACCAGTTTGTGTTGGGGCTAGGTCGTTTCTTGATTCGAGGTGCCAATCCAAGGAAGTTAAGACCATTTTTTCCATAAGCTTCCCAAGGCAGGAAGTTAGAGAGATGGGTCTCAGATTCTCAATTGTTGGGGTTTCGCCGGCTTTGGGGATTAAACAAATGTCGGCATGTTTCCATTGGATTGGTAGTTTTCCGGTCGACCACACGTGATTGTATAAATCGAGGAGTTTGGTGAGGTTTTCGTCATTCAGATTTTTGAGGACTTTGTATGTCATCAGGTCTTTTCCTGGGGTCGTGCTGCGTTTTATGGATGCCAGTGCCCTGCGGAGTTCCATCGGAGTGAACGGGCTGTCCATTTCTTGTGGTGGGAGGGTAGGATTACTGGGTTCCGGTTGGGGGGTTGTTGTGCTTTCTGGAAAGTAAGTCTCCCTAAGTTTTTGTTCTAGGTGTTTCGCTGATAAATCCTGGTTGATTTTGATCTTACTTAAAGGGTCTCGGTGGATTGTCGGTTGAATCATGCTTCGGAGTAGGGACCAAACTCTTTTGGTTGACATGTGGGGATTTAATGAGTCGCATAGTTGCCACCAGTTTTGGTACGCCAATTTTATGGCATACTCTTGCGCCTGTTCGGTCAGGAGGCGTATTCGTTTCTTCAGATTCCGATTTGTTTTCCTTTTTTTCCATCTTTTGATAAGTGCCCGTCTCGTTTCCCATAAGGTTAGGATGTGGTGGTCAACGTAGGGGATATCTGGAGTTGTATTGATGTAGGCAGTGTGTTTTGCGGTCTGTGCGAGGATTTCTTGTGCCCATTCGTCCGGGTTGTCAAGGTTCAGTGTTGGGGATGGTTCCTGGCGGCTTTTGTGCCAGTCCGTGATAGCTGTTGGTCGGGGTTTGTGATTTTCCGTTGTGGTAAGGGGTATTGAGATGGCTTTGATATTGTGATCGCTACCTAGGTTTTCCTCCATATTGTCCCACGTCGGGTTAGCCGTACCTCTGTAGAAAGCTAAGTCTGGGTTCGTGTCCCGCTGCACGGAGTTGCCAGTACAGGTGGGTCGAGTTATGTCATTAAGTAGTGAATATTTAGCCTGATGTTCTGCCTCTTCGAGCTTCCTACCTGCGGTGGTGGTATTGTGATATCCCCAGGCTACGTGTTGGCAGTTGAAATCCCCCAATACTAAATATTCCGTATTTTTGCGGGATTGTTGGGGGAATAATTTTGAAACCTCGGGTATGGGTTTGTTTGGTCGATGGTATATGTTTGTTACCACCACTTCCTTCTTTGCCATCGGGTGTGGTTTTATTTTTAGACAATGTTTCGAGGTGTTCGTGTTTCTTGGATCTGTCTTCGAGGATCGTACATGCTATGTGCTTCTTAATTAGTGTTACTACGGTGGGGCGGTTGTTTGCTGAAATGTTGTAATGTGGTTCGTATCCTGGAATGCTCGTTATGAGGTGTGCTTCCTGTAAGATAATGAGGTCAGGTTGATTGTGCGATACGTTGATTAGGGTTTTAAGTGACACGAGTTTTGTTTTGATTCCTCTGCAATTCCATTGCCAGACTATAAGGCTGGGCTTGCCCTCAGTACGTCGTTGTCGGTGTCGTGGCATTGCGAGTCCATTGATTGGTCAGGGATAAAGGTGTCTTGCTGTTCGATAACCCGGTTGGGTATTTTACGTGGTCGGGACTGAATTGCCTGTTCTAAGGCTTCGATTCTGTGACTATGGTCCTGAAGTATCGACATCATGCGGTCGAGTTTATTGTTGATGAAGTGAAAAAGTTCAGGGATGGTTTGTGGAATATCTGAGGGTATAGGTGAGGGGGCTAGGGCATTGCGATATGATGGGGATGTCGTTATGAGGCTAGAATGGGTTGAGGGACTGGGAGGTGGCTGGCTCAGCTTGGGGGGGGGGGGAGGGAGGGGGTACTGCTCTTCGCTCGTAGGTTGGGCGTTGCAATATGCGGACTTTTGACCATGGAGGTAGATGCAAGGGTTGCTTTCTCGATGCCGGTGTTCTCGAGCGAGACCTCGTCGGGTTCCTGGACCGAGATCTTCCTCGCGGGGTCATCGACCTTCGCCGATCTTGTTGACGTGGTGTTGTGTCCTGTCGGGTTCGGAGGCGCCTCCAGTATGCGGCTTGCGTCGCGGCAGTGTTCGCCTGAACGCGGGTGGGGCAGGTTGGGTCCAATGGCGAGTGCGGACCTCCGCAGTTTTTGCATTTTGGATCGCAGTCGTGTAGTTGGTTCTGCTCTTCAAGGTATGTTGAGCATTTTTTACATATGAAGGGTGGTGTAGTTTGGATGACGCAGATATCTGTCCGGTGTCCGATGCCATGGCATCGCTGGCATATTTGGGCCTTTGGGCGGTGGGGGTCACATCGGTACTCCGCTTGCTGGTAGAGAACGTAGTATGGAACGTAAGTTCCCTCAAAGGTGATGATAGCAGATAAGGACTGTCCCATCATTCTGGCGGTTAGGATCGGGGCTCCGGTTGTTATGAGATGGCGCATCAGAACGTCGGAGGGGGTTCCGCGTTATATTCCATGAATGACCCCTTTGCAAGTTTGGGTCGATGCTGCTTCGTAGGCTGTGATTTGGTACGGCTTTTCTTGGATGCTGATGGTTGTGGTGTTCAGGAGCTTGTCTCGAGCGGATTGTCGAAAAGTTAACACTGTTATGAGGTTTTGTTGCGGTTTCGGGCTGTTCGAGGCGGGGCTTAGGCCGCACGTCCGGAGGCTTCCTGGCTCGTGACGACGACCATTCCCCGAAGTGAAGAACCCAGGGGTCCAGTGGAGGTGGGAGAATTGGTAACGTAACGAACGGTTTAATTACATGGTAGCGATACAGTCGTCAAATACGAGAGAACAACTCAGCAGCCTCACGCCCCGCCTTATATAGGGGTCCGTTTTCTCCCTCACTCTCCGCCAGGGCAGCAGGTGCGACCGCCAAGTGCGTAGCAGAAAAGCCCGCCGCGTCGTAGCCAGAAATGAATCATAGCCATGGTTCTCCGCAGTTAGGCCAGGCCTCTCTCCCCTTCCGGAGCGCACGAACCCACACGCACACACACACACGTCCCGTTGACGTCACGGACGCATTGAGACACGTTTTGGGCAGGCTTCGACAGGTGGCCGGCAGTCCTGACACGTCGGGACTCGTTTCGGGACTCGTTTCCGCAGCGTTGAAACTCGGAAAAGGTTGCCGAAGGTTCCATTCTTAACAGCCCCTCCGGGGCCAGGGAAACCTCGAATGGCCGGTGGTACAATCGCTGGCCTGAAGAGGTGGGCTTGGAGTAGGCCTTGAGAAGACGCTGCAAGCACCAAACAAACTCCCAAACCTCTCACAACGGAGGCATCAGCGGAAACGTCCCCCACAGCACCACGCCACACCGCAGTCAAACGCTCGGAATTCGCCAAAGACCCGCCAGACTGGATTACGGATTAACAAAATTTGGTACAATTCCGGGTATCGAGATTCCCTGTCGCCAAAAAACTCATTTTTCCAACGAGGTCACTAAGAACAAAATACAAAAGACAAAACCCTTCGCAATTTGTGAGGTCATTTTGGGCTAAGTGCCCCCAGTTTGATCCTCATTCCCGTGGATGACGAAAACCTCTGAGATCATCCCTACTGTTTTGGTGATATCAGAAAAATCTGCTCAACCCATCGGCATTGCCGTTAAATTTGCCTTTCCTTTTTCTTACGCTGAAGTCATAGTGATCGATTTTCACGTGATTTCTAGACGTGAAAATGCGGTCCTTATAGCGCCGATAAAACAATCCGCCTCTTTCATTCCCCGTCACATTGGTCCTAGCAATCTCCTGAGCTGTACAGCGAAACCCTGACACACTAGGGTCGCTCTTCTGCTCGACTGTCAAAGACACTCTGTCTACTCGTAGCAGAGGACCAAAGTTACGCGACGCCGGAGCTACGAGAGATCTTTCACTGATCCCGTCTTCCTCCGCCTTTTTCGCCGGCGCGTTGGGACGGCGTACGCTTTCTAGTGCTACGAGGTCAGGCTGTTCTACAACCTGGTCCCTCTCATCCCGGTTTTCTGCCTCCAACTCTGGGAGTGCTTGCTCCCCGTCAGCTGCCTCTGGCTCTGGATCCCTCGTCAACAAAGGGGCGACCTGACGCGATTTGGACCTCGTACACGACTGAACTAGCCCTTCTCCCAGTTGTTGACCCCTTTCGCGCAGCAGGAAATCTGACCGGTTAGAAAACAAATAAGGATACTCCAACGGGACGGTTTGCGAGACAGCCGCCTCTGTCACTAGCTCTCCGAACGGGCCAGTTATCCTTACTGTCGCCATAGGCAGACAGACACTGTGCTTTTCGAGCAGCTGCTTGATCCAAACTACCTTTCCAGTAAAATCGGATGGCGTTACATACGACGGATGAACAACGTCCATCGTCGCTGCACTGTCACGAAGCACCCTGCACGGCTTTCCGTTTATCTGGAGCTCGTGAAGGTAGGGACGAAGAAGCTTCAGGTCCTTGTCACTACCGTTCACGTACGAGAACACAACCCACGGTTTCTTACATCTGGCCGCTGTGTGTCCCGGCTCCTGACAGTTGTAGCACAGGAACGGCTTCCTTGCCTCGAACTGCCCTGTTGGGCTTTTCCGCGCCTCGTCTCCGTTCGAGTGTTCTGCGCTCTTTTCTGGGACCTTTTGTCCTGCTTCGGGCTTCTCGGGCCCGTTTTCTCGCGAGTCATTTCCCTGTCGGAAGGTCTTGCCCTGATCGCTTCGGCCGGATTCGCTTTCCTCTCCGCTCAGCTTTCTACGCGTTGCGTACTTTTCGGCTAGCTCAGCGGCCCTTTCGACAGAGTCGACTCCCACCCTGTCCTGCACCCAGAGCTTGACTGACTGCGGAATGCTACGAAAGAACTGTTCGAGGCACACACACTCGACTACCTTGTCTCGGCTTTCGTACACTTCCTCGCTCTTCAACCATTCTATCAGGTTGGTTTTAAGCCCGTACGCGAATTCCGAGTAGCCCTCGCTGCTCTTTTTGGATGCGTTTCTAAACCTTTGACGGAACGCCTCGGCAGAAAGGCGGTACCGCTTCAAAAGGCTGGACTTCACCTTGTCGTAGTCGTCCGCGTCTCCAGCACTAAGGCGCGCGACAACCTCTGCAGCCTCACAGGGCAACAGAGTCAAAAGCCAGTTGCGGCCACGTTTCTGGGGCGAAGCTCAACTTCTCACATGTCCTCTCAAAGTTAACTAAGAATAGGCCCACGTCTTCCCCAACTTTAAACGGCTGCATGAGCTTCTTCATTTGATACGACTCGGTCTCACTTGCTCGTACCGGAGCCCCAACTCTACTGTTCTGCGAGTTTAATCGCTGTTGTTCAATTTCGAGCTCTAGCTTTTTCAGCGCTCGTTCCTCTGTCGCTGCAGCCCGCTCCTCTTTCGCTGCAGCCTGTTCTCGTTCCTCTCTTGCTGCAGCTTCACTCTTAGCGTTCTGAAGCAGTTCCCACGCAATTTGAATTTCCTCTGCTTCCGCGCTCTCTGAAATCGCTTTACTGATCTCAGATTTCTTCATCTTTTGCTCCACCTCCACACCCAATTCTTCACATAAACAGAGTAAATCTGTTCTCAGTAACCTCATTAGATCCATGATCGCTGCTCTTTAGCTTTGGCTTTGCAATAAAACTTGTCGCGAGGTTGTACACAAACCTAGCGCACGAGTCAAACACTAAGGATTCCCAGCAGTTCAAAATTAATTACCCATAATCTGAAGCCTGGCGAATCCCAAAGCAAAGTCCAAACGCTCACCCGCAGATGTAGCACGATGTCGCATGGTCCGATCCCAACCGCTGCCAACCAGTTGTTCGAGGCGGGGCTTAGGCCGCACGTCCGGAGGCTTCCTGGCTCGTGACGACGACCATTCCCCGAAGTGAAGAACCCAGGGGTCCAGTGGAGGTGGGAGAATTGGTAACGTAACGAACGGTTTAATTACATGGTAGCGATACAGTCGTCAAATCCGAGAGAACAACTCAGCAGCCTCACGCCCCGCCTTATATAGGGGTCCGTTTTCTCCCTCACTCTCCGCCAGGGCAGCAGGTGCGACCGCCAAGTGCGTAGCAGAAAAGCCCGCCGCGTCGTAGCCAGAAATGAGTCATAGCCATGGTTCTCCGCAGTTAGGCCAGGCCTCTCTCCCCTTCCGGAGCGCACGAACCCACACGCACACACACACACGTCCCGTTGACGTCACGGACGCGTTGAGACACGTTTTGGGCAGGCTTCGACAGGTGGCCGGCAGTCCTGACACGTCGGGACTCGTTTCGGGACTCGTTTCCGCAGCGTTGAAACTCGGAAAAGGTTGCCGAAGGTTCCATTCTTAACAGGGCGCACCATGGTGTCGTTGGTTTCGGTGGGGGTGAGTCTAGCGGCTGTGGCGATGGCGTGCATAACGTGAGAGGGCATAACAGTGCTTATTTGCAGTCCAGAGGGTCGCATAATAATCGTGGTGGGGGTACTCGTCTTATTCGCCTTACGGTAAATGGTGGTCCATTTTTCGGTTTCGGCGTGCGGTTGCATTGTTGAGTTAGACAATCGGAGCGTTGCCTTTTCCGTTTTTGCCCCGGTAGTGGCGCGTTAGAGGAGCGCCGCCGCCGATGAGTCGCACAGCGCTTGGCTCGGCCCTCAGCATTAGGCTTATCTGTCGGTCCTCATGGATTTGGACCCAGGAAGCGGCAAATATTGGCCCACCTTGGGCTGACTTGGGGCCATCGGGTTCCCGATGACGCTGGCCGTCGATCGTAACTGTTTACGATGTGGGGCGGGTTCTTGACTTGAGGTATTTGAGGAAATACGCGGAGCCGTTGGGGTGAAATGCGTGGGAGCTGGGCAACGCGATAATGATCTAATCATCCGCGTTCCGCCGCTGCTACCTTTGCGCCTGCTTCACGAGTGGTAACTTTGGTGCACCCCCGAGTTTCCCACGAGCTTCAAATCGTTCTAAAAAGAGTTGATTTAGTGGTTCTCCATAACGCTCTTTAAGTTTCTAATTGAAACCATATGCCTGTTTTCATTAATTAAAAAGTTAATTAACAAATTTTAATTAATTAGCCGACTTCTCGCAAGGAATAGCCACCCACATAATGCCCCCCTGGCCATATAACTCACTTGAACGAACCGTACTAGTGCATCTTTTACGGATTTTTCGTAATAAATCTGTTCGAATTAAAAATTAACACCCGGTATGTATACATATATGTACAAATATATACCACCCTCCTCACATACTGGTTCTTTATGTACTAGTCCTCTCCCATTCCTTGATTTTTATGAAGGAAGCCTTGTGATTAGAGAAGTGGCAGGATATGTGTTCGAGATGCTGGACAAAAGGTCTGATTTTGAAAGACGAGCTATGAGCGTGTGTTTCGAGAGGTCGTCACAGCAGTGGGAGGCGTTACGAGGGAGAGAAAGGCGATGCTTTCCTGCGTAAGTGGTACGAAGTTCTTGTTTGACTTTAGGTCTGCATTAACGTCCCCCACTACTAACATTGGTGTGGACCCACCTGTGCCTAACGCAAGAAATACAGTGGACGTAACCTTGAGTGGTTCCGATCACTTAACTTGACGTCGTTCCGTGATCACGTAACCTTCTCTCTGCACCTTCCTCCTCTTCCGCGTGCTCGTCCTTTCTCGTACCGTCCTTTTCCATATCCTCCCTTCCTCCTCTTCCGTACCCTCCCCTCCCCCTCCTCAAGCACGCTCCCCCTCCCTGTCCGAACTCTCCCCTGCTCTTCCATACCATCCCCTTCTCCTCCATCCCCTCCTCTTCTCCTCCTCCTTACTCTCCCCTCCTCCTCTTGCGTACCCTCCTTTCCTCCTCCGTACCCTCCCCTCCTCCTCCGAAGTAAATAACCAAAAAAAAACGTTGATGAACGCGCGCGCAAGATGCCATTTGTTTTAGGCTTTTGCATTAGAACTTTTACAGCTCCAGACGCCGGCACATGCGGCGCGTTTGTGCGGTGCGGCGCGTGGGTGCGGTGCGAGCGTAAAGTGTTTGGTCACGTAAACGAAGAATCCACGGAACCCTAGCCATAAACAGCTTCGCTGTTAAAAAAAGGGGGTGCCAGTGTCCCTTTACGTCCTAGCGCTACCAATGCTACGAGCCAATGGAGCCTACGAAGCTTCACCGAAATGGCTAGATCACGCCGTGTATCGTGTTTCGGGGCGTGTCTCAGCGCCAACTGATCGTATTAAGCGCAGGTAATACATCGTGACATTGCATTTTCGGTATGTGCGTTTGCGTCTGCATTGCAACTCTGGCCCCGCTCGAACTTAAAGGTGTATTGCAACAATTATCGAACATTGATGACCAATTAATTGCGGGAACTGGTCAAGGTCACCAATAGGATAAAGAGCAGAATTTCTTTTTTTTTTTTGTGTGCCAGTTTTTATTTGAAGAAATTAAACAAATCGAGGTTCGGGAAACCCCTCATTTCACATTATCCTTCGAGTGAGGTGCGCAGTGAGGTCTTCAGGGCCCCCAGCCCTCCCTCCGCGACTGTCGACTTTTCGAGGTCCGGTTAGTCTAGAATAAAGCACCGCACCTGTTTAGCGTCGTTGAAGGTGCGGGCGAGCGATCGAGACGCCACGGGAAGGATAGCGAACACAAGCGTCGCTGCTGTCGCCGCGTCTTGATTGGTTGAGGTGTACCGTGACGTCAGGCGAAGGACTCCGTTTTACGTCCTGGTTTTTGGCTCGCTTCCCTGCACCCGTTTCCTCACGATCGTAGGATTGCGATCATGCTAACCCACTGTTCACTGCCGCAATGCAATTCCCAAAAGCAAGCCTGTATCATATTTGACCACCCGAAGACGTCGAGATTAAAGAAAGCATGGACAGTCATACTCAGGATAGGAAAGGCACCGTCAACGTCGGCCGTTGTGTGCTTTAAGCACTTTGAGGAGCTGGACCTCGTTTACCCGGTGTACGGGACGCTGGGTGAGACCGATACCGAGGGTATTTCCGTGCCCTTTTTTAAACGCGTTTGTCACGTTTACCTTTTTAACTGGGTTATAAGTACCGAAATCTATCGGCGGAGGCAATTCCGTCGATGAAACTCCCCGCCCCCTCCACACGACATAAGGCGATCGTGCAAGGGGTCCGGGAAGCGGTGGCGCAAGTGTTTCAGACACGGAGATTTTTTTCTTTGCATGTTCATGAGTAAAAAAAAACATTACACCCCCCTTTGCGGGCATACAAATGTAATTTATATCAAAGGCCTTTGGGCGGTCTCACGTGTACTTCTCTCTCCATGGCCCAGAATATATTTAACATGTTGCTCAAGCAGCATCCAACTTTTTTGCTGAGGCGTTCATGTATAGAAACAAATATTCAAAAACCTGTTCGTTGACTCCATTTATCATCAGCAGCATTGATTGTGTGAAATGTAAATGTATTGCCATGCTCCTGCAAGTATGGCGACGATTCTTTATTTTCATATACCAGCTGTGATTCATGCGCTTCCTGCCCTGGAAACCATGCTTGGAATGTTGGTTAAAGTTTCGCCTGCTGCTACAAAGCATACCTCAATAAGGCAGTATATAATAATTTACAATTCCTCCGAAAGACCCGCACAAAAAAAAAAAAAGGAAACAGAAACTAGTGTGCTGACAGCTAACGCCGTCACAGCCACCGCAAGGCGAGCAGGGCAAGCGAGGGAAAATTTCTGTCCCCGGCGTGACGTCACCCCAGGTCGCCGTAAGGGGGCGTCACCCAAACTTCTAGGGGCTAATGGTTTTGTATGACTTCCGTCACGCGCCGCGAAAACTTGCGTCCTCCTAATGACGTGACACCGTGGTTCCGATGACAGCCACAGGCGCCTGCAGGTCGGGAAAACTGCGTTTTTTTTCTTCTTTGCCATTATCCAGCAAAATTGCAGTATTTTGGGTGCATGTGGCGCGTTTCGTTTCCTTGGGCCAAAACGGACAATATAAAATAGACAAGCTGAAGTATAGAAGGTGATAGTATAGCGCCTAAGTTTATTAAAAAAAAAAAAAAGACATTGAACATCCTCGGTTGGACCTCAACTGCAAAAGTCGCTCTGATGTTCGTCTGATTCATTCCCATTTGCAGATGGCATTGAGCGTTAAGGAGGCAAAAAAAGCAAACAAGACAGCCATCGGATGGGCAGTGTACAATGTGGAACTCGACGATTTCAACGCCACGTGTAAGGGAGCGAATGCTATAAACTTCAATGGGGTTCGGGGGATGTGGAGGCGAATTAAATTAGCGTCTCTAGACCTTTAAGGATGCAAATAAAAGTTTAAAAAGACTTTATTTATTTGTTTGTTTTATTCGTGTGTATTCCAGAGGGTGCACTAATACCGCTGTCAAATGGGCAGATTAAAGGCCTTCAGAACGAATTCCTTTAAAGTGTTGGCGAATCAGCGCACGCTAATAAGCGCAAGATGGCGAGCTCATCGCTCATTCGTTGAAGGAGCTCGTTCTGAAGATATTCAATGTGCCCGTCTGACAGTGATGTTGCACGCAGTTTATTTATATTCTGATCATAGAATTCAAAACTGCTTTCAATCTTCACTTTTTTTTTTTTAGTTTTCCGCTTCACCTACGCTTTAAAGGGATACTGAACCAAAGAATTTAGTGTCCATACTAAGTGGCGCACGTTCTTTCCACGAGCCAGCAGCCGCCAGTGTGCGCGAGCACACGCAACGAAAATGACGTCAAAGGCCTCCATTCGCGCTTTAAGAGGACAGTGAAATGCATGGGCTTCGGGCCAAAGGAAAATAAAGACAGGCTTTTCATCTCTACAAGTGAAAGCTACGTGTTTGTTAGACCAATTAATCACTTACTTTTTATACCAGACACCACTGTGTAGATGAAAAACTTGTTTTTATTCTCCTTCGGCTCGAAGCCTATACATTTCACTGTCATCTTAACCGCGAATGGAGGTCTGTGACGTCATTTTTGTTGCGTGTGCTCGCGCACACCGGCGGCTGCTGGCTCGTGGAAAGAACGTGCGCCACTTATTATGGACACTAAATTCCTTGGTTCAGTATCCCTTTAAGTTAAATCCTAATTGATCGGTAAAAAAAAAAAAAAGAATTTTTGCATGCGATTTTTTTATGGTGTTAGGAGACTAACCAATGAATATTTTCCTGCAGATTCACGTGTATTTCTTTTTGTATAAAACCAAAAGCTGGACTGCTCGAAACAGAAACCGAAACATAAGCACGGAGGCTCCAGGCCGCGACATGCTGACGATGTTTACCAAGGAGGAGAAAGAATTGTAAAGGAGGAGACGGTTGACGGTAGTCACGTGTCTGCACCTAACCGCGTTTTTTTGTTTTCTCTTTTTTTTTTCCGGCGTGTGAAGCAGACGTCGACGACGATGAAGTTGCGTGCACCGTTTGTCGTACGAGTGTTTCGCGCCTTTATCCCTTCCGCTCGATGTTCCGCACTTGAATATCGATTGGCCGATGCCAGGAAGGACAGTTCCGAAGCAGCGGCCCCACGTCCGTCGTAACGCTGGTCCGTCGTGCGCCGCCATCGCGTCGTCCAGCCCGCCGTACGTCGCCATTTTGAGAAAGGCGTGTACATGTACTTCCTCTGATTTGTGCAACATTTTTCTTCCTATCAACGTATTTGAAGCTTCGTGTTAGCCACAAGAATAGGGATTAAATTCATTTCCAGTTTTAATATTTAACGTGTGCCTAACATGACCCACGGCTTTGAACATATTTGGTACACACAGTTTAAACGCAATGCGACCGTGGAAACGAGTGAGGGCGACTGAAACCGGCCGATACTCGACCGGCGATTTTTGGGGCCAAAAGAAAATGTCCGTGCCGCAAATTGTGTCCCGCCTATTACTAGCAGTATTAGTAGTCGTAATAATAATAATAATAATAATAATAACAATAATATTAGTAAGAGTAACAATTAATAAAATAATATTAATATTAATATTTCAGTTTCGTCCTCACTATACTTTATAATTTTAAGTCCTTGTGTGTAAGAACGGGCACTACATGTGAATGAAGTGGTTATCCCTCCCCACTCCCTACAACAAAAAAATATACAGAACAGAACGAGGATAACACGTGAAGCTAAGCCTGCCGTCCCACGGCGGCCATGACATATGACGCTTTCCGCGCGTTTTCGAAATGCGATTATGGCGTGTTCAAGCTTGCTAAAATTATGTGTTATATATTATCTTGTAGTGTACAACATTATCTTTCCTCTGGTGTAGGATTTGTTTTCCTAATGAAAAAATCTAATTCAGTGGGTACCCGCGAATATCGGCCTTTTCGGCAAAACATGGTTTCGTAGTACAGTGGGGCAGTGTGCACTATTGGAGCAATTTCTTTCAAATTTTAGATTATTATAGAAGAAGAGTGCGCTCATTGTCAACGGAGGCCCCTTTTTCGTTTTTTATTTTATTTTGACAAATATTTACTTTAGAAAAACTAACTTCGCGGAAGCACATCATTCAGTCGCGAATGTTTTCGCGCCTACTCGGTTATTTTTTTTTTTTTTAAAGTTTTACAGGTGTTTGCAATTATAGTCGAAAGAGCTACGCTAAATTTTATTGTATTATGACCTAAACGTTTTTCGGAATGATCACGTGAAAATTGACAAAAACAGTTAATTTTGGCAAACTTCATTTGGTAGTACAGTGGTACAGCGCTTAGGGATTGGCACAGTTGAATAAAATTGTAGGCCCGTAAAGAAAAACATATTCTGCATTGTCAACCGGGGCCCTTTTTCTCAATTTTACCTTTAATTTTCAATAAAAAAAGTTTGATTACAGGCGAAATCACGAATTTGTTGATAGTCAAAAACGAGTATTTTGACCCCTTTTGGCAGACATTTAGGCCGATATTTTTAGTACAAAATAGAGTTTACTGTCCCAGGTCATGATTATTAGCCCACATATTCGCTAATCGTGCCTAATTAAAAAAAAAATCATAAAAAATAAAATAAATATATAAATTGGATGTCTTGTTGCGCCCTCTATGTGTGGCGGTTCAGGAAACTGCCAAGGATGGCGCTGCTTCCAGCTGTGGTTGCCAGCTTTGGAAACTGGTTGTACAGTTGGTTTCTTGCGTTTCTTGCAAAATAAAAACTTGGTCGAAACTCGTGTAGTCCTTTATAACACGGTACTTTCTGATAATATAGCTTTTAGGAAGATTTTCAATCGCATATTGTCAAACGACAATTTCAGTTTGTCAAACGATATATATATTTTTTTTTTTATACCAGGCTCCACCGGTTTACAGTCTGCTGAATACAATCGTTCACGCAATCGACATCGAGTTTCAAATCGCCAGTTCCGCGTCGATACGCAGCGTGACGCGCGTGTTTCTCTTGCGTGTGCATGTACGTGTTTGCTGCGTGGTTCTTCGGTTGCTGCGAGTTTTCGAGTATTTATTGTGCACTGCTTACCTTCGTCTGCGCATGCCTCTCATCCTTGTACCTATCCCTGCTCTGTGTGCCTAGCGTGAAGTTTGTGTCTGCCTTTTCGTTCACTGACTAAGCTCGTGTCAGTGTCCTTCCTACTGGCTGCTGTTCGTGTTTGCGTTTCAGTGTGTGTCGCTTTGATTACTCTTTAGGTCGCCTCTTTATGGGGCGGAGCAAGCGGTGGGCGTCGCGCCAGGGGTAGGTCGTGATTGGGGAAAGCAGCATAGCTGCCGACGCCGAATTTGGCGCGTTTCTTCTGCGCACGCGCGTACTGTCGTTGATATCGCTACTTCGCGCCGTTATGATGCGCTGATCTACAGGCCAGTCGGCGCTCAGCGTGATATTGCTTGAAAATTCTCGAGCGTGTACTTACGTCTCGAAAGCCATAATAGAATGAAAGTGGATATTTGGCCGGCAGCCGGCATACCAGTGGCTCTGAAAAGAAAATTGCTGGGAGTGCCCTATCCTTCGCTGGTTCCACGCCGGGTGAGCGCAGTCCGTGCTTCTGGCCGACCAAATGCGTTTTTCTGATGCTTGTTTTGTTTTGGAATAAACAATAGATTCTTGCATGATATTCTCCTTTGTAATCTTCACTCTTGACAACTCTTTAGTGTTTGCAGGAATTGTCAAATTTGATGATAATGTAAGTGTAAGTACAACTGGAACCTCATGGTTGCAAGAATACTTTTCCTGGATTGAGTGCATCTTTCTGATAAGATGATAGGTCTCCATAAAATGCACTTCCCCGCTTCGGGAGCACGGCCAGCGGAGGTTCTTTGTCGGCCATCGAACCTCACACACGAGAAGCGTTGTCAAAGCTGTGATATACCGGGCGTTCTTATTATTATTTTTTTTTTCTGAAAGAAATGACACTTTTGGTAAAGAAATGATTTCTACGGGATAACATTATCGGCTGCGGCAGGACGTAAGGGAACGAGCGTAAATTTGACAATTAGTGGCCTAATAAACTGAAATTTGCCATTTAACTTTTTAAATAGAGGTTCTTCAGTCCATGTTGCAGTTGCGATTTTCAAGACCATTAGTAAAAAGTTTCTGAAAATGAGGCCTCTGTGTATTTACGCTCGTACCCTTACGACCGCCGCAACTGATGTTATCCCGTAGGAATCATATTTTTATCGCGAGTATATATTTTTTTTAATTGATTTTCACTCTTAGGAAAGGTCAGTGCCGTTTATCAACGAAACTATTTTGAAAATTCGTGGAAAGCGTTAGCTGCTGCCATGGGGATCCGAAGAACATTCACAAAAGCACCGTGCCGCAGGAATTAGGATCGTAGATCAGAGGCAGTTAGCTCTGAGCCAGCCGAACGCGGTAAGCTTTCACTGCGCGTCTCGAGGAATCGAGTGACGGGTGTCCATACTGAGACTTCAAATTTTCTTGTTCAGAAAGTCGCATAGAAACGAGAGTCAACCCTATACCTATGATTAGAGTATCTTCATAGATTGTTTCCGCCTCCTTTCCGCCTCCTCGTAACGCTCTCCGCAACTGGCATCCGAAACTCTGCAGGCAAACCTAGCGCGCCTTCATTGCTGGCAATAAGCCGTAACGTAACAAAAGAAAAAAGTAAAGAAGGTGTGAAAAGTCCTTTACTTGTGGCGAAGATTGATAATGCAATGTTCCCCTTCTCCAGGAATTAATTTCGTCACTAGTTGCGAATTCCACTGGTCATTTTGGAACAATGGCGAGATAGAGCTGAGTCATGTATTCCGCTCTCCGAGATGGAGAACGCAATGCGCGCGGAGTCGCTCCACGTATACACCAGTCACCAGTGAAAAACAACCTGTCCTTCCGAGGAGGTCGAGCGAGCCGCCTTGGACATGGGGGTCGGCCACCTCACCACCGTCTTCCGTGCCTTCAAAAACACGGGGCGCGGTGTGTTTCTGCAGCATAACAAAAAAATTGAACAAACAAGGCGCAATCGTTTTTTTTCCTAGGTGTGGTTCGCAGAGCTGAACAGAATACAAAAACGATACGCCGTGCTGTGATGACGTCGACTACATTGGTATACGATCATAACAAGAGCACAAATCCTGTCACATTATTTTGCTACAGTGATAAGAGCAAATATATTTTTGTCCGCGATGCAGTAACAGAGACATTATTTCCAAATTAGAGTTCGAAGTAAGCCTTGGATGCTAGCACTAACCAACTCACTTCTCTCACAGGACGAAAACGTGAAATTTCGTATCATTCGGACAGAGATCGAAAAACAATACGCACCGCTTGAACTTGGACTCACAAAATAAAGAGTTTTAGTGGATCGTACGCAAGAGCTTCGCGTACGCAATAAAATTGCCGGTTAGAAGTACGCATGCGCAACCGAAATCAGCATATGAGTCGTCAAATGATGAAGAAAAAGCAGGTGTGAGCGTGCAAAACATATTCCACATTTAGTGTTGCCAATATTTGTTTTTCTATCCAGGTGCGTATGTCGCAGTGGAAAGCCGTGAAACTCCACATAAAATTATTTTGAGCAGTGTTTCCGACGGTAGTGCTCGCTCGATCGTAAAATACGGCTTTGTTGCTACTTTGTTGAATCAAACCAGGAAGCCACGTTCACCTACAATGTCCCGTTCACAAGAAGGGAGATCGAATTTTCCGCTACGTTACAAGTATTGCCTGTGAGTCGTGACTGATTGACGGTATAGAGTTGCTTCTCTTCTATTTTTTAATATTCTCTTCTTCTGCACGACATCGGGGACGGATTATTATCCTTCCCTGCACTCTCGCTGTAACGAACAGTCCAATGGACGAGTCACCCTATGACAAATATTCCTGTGCCACGAAACATCCTGTTACCAGTCGGCCTGCGTGACCAGTGCGCATTTGAAGAATCGCCTTTGTCTTTCCTGAACCCTAACCAAAACACTCTCATAACAATTTTTCACTGTTCGGCTACGTTGGCATAGCCTGTAATCGACATAATTTTCGCGAAAGCCTACTTTTATTTTATAATTATCTGTAACCAATTCTAATTGAAGAAGTGACAAGTATAGTAATTATATTATGATTTCATATCAAAATTCGACGAATCTTGACTGTGAAATTCGGTGAAACAGAGTTTCAATAAAATATCTGGTGCTCGAAACGTACTTATATGAAAATGTATAGCACGTGTATGTGTTCTAACACAGAAGATGAGTACAATGGGGCAACTGAATGGCCTCACAGACAATTGTCAACGAGTTAGAATTTTTGATGAATTACCCTTGGACGAGTCATCCTACTACCAATTGGCCTATTCAATCAAATGCCCGTCGACAAATATTGTTCTCGGTTTATTTGCCATCTGCCACAAAGGGGGAGTGTAGGGCTCGTCAAGCCGACATCTGCCAGCATTTTGCTTACGCCTCCAGCGCCTGTATACCTACTGACGCCGACAAGTTGGCCTAGAAATAAATACCCACGGGCAATTCTATAGCCGTTAAATATCTCTACGCGAGCATGATTTGTTTTCATAGGGCCGCCCGGCTGTCGGTGCTTCTTTGAATTATACATACGTAACGGTCAAAACGTTTCGCAGCTAATTAGTGAAGGCCAACCAACCTATTTTGTCCAATTGTCCATGTATGGGAGAGGAGAATGCCATA
Source organism: Ixodes persulcatus (assembly GCA_013358835.2). Classification (NCBI taxonomy): domain Eukaryota; kingdom Metazoa; phylum Arthropoda; class Arachnida; order Ixodida; family Ixodidae; genus Ixodes; species Ixodes persulcatus. Next base: position 33,215 of record JABSTQ010000498.1, read on the forward strand.
GCGTCAAAGACAAGCTCATCGTTTACGTGTGCGAGCGTTGCTAAAAAGAGAGACAACTATCGATGCTTTAGTATACTTGGTTTCACTCTTAGTCAGAGCGCAAAAAAAGCCTAGATGTCACGGAAACACATACACAAAGACAAAAAGCGCTTTATCACGGCGCATTGGGTGCGTTGTTATATTAGTGGGCGGAAACACCCAAACAAAGATAGTGAACGCCGTGGCGTTTAGGTGTTGAGCTGTTGGTGATGTTTGACCAACGCAATGTGTCGGCCGAGTACCAACTGAGGGTGAAATGAGACAGGGCAGTTCTGTGGTTTTACTTTTTGTTTATTTTGTTTTCTTTCTTTTTTTTACACGAAATATCGCGGCTCACAACCGCTTGGCATCGTCGTTCGATGAAACTCAGTTTTATTGATTGGCATTTCATCGAATAGTGGACATTTCATCGAACGCCGTTTCAGTGAACGCCAATTCATCAAGTAGCTTGACAATGCTTGATCGAATTAGGTTTCTGCTGTCAATTTATTGCAAATATAATAACTACGCTCGTCATAATTCGTAAATAACAGTAGCCTTTAGCGAAAATAATGCTGCTTAGTTTCGGCCATCACCAAATAGTGAAAAAAAATCTCTCTCTCTCTCTCTCTCTGTATATATATATATATATATTTTACTAATACAAAGTCTTGACATTTACACTCACCAAGTAAACATTTTCAGCTGTGATTTGAGACTATGTTGTGTTTATCCCCCTCTTATTTCCTTGTTGTTTTTTTTTTGTTTCTCCCGTTTCTGACCTTTTTAGTATAAGTTCCACCAGCTCGCTTGCGCGTCAACTCTAATTTCAAGTGAAACAAGTTTGTAAATTAGGGTGACACTAAAGTTTTGGAATCCTATAAATGCCACTTTTTATTGCCACTTGGTGGGCGACGTACGAATTTTAAGATATATGCTTTCATACAAATAATCGATTAGTAAATCGAATGGCGATTGGGACGAATTTACTACGATTGGAAGAACGAATTGTCAAATCACACGGCAATTAGGAAATTTCCGCCATTCTTGCTTTCCGGTTGGTCGCGAGTCAGAATTCGCGGAGTCCCTCCTGACTGGCAAAAAAAGTGCGGCGCCCACACGACTTGATGTATTTGTATACACCCTTGACATCGGCCGCGATCGGCGATTGAGGTTTTGTTAGCCGACGCAAGCGTCAGCGGACGTCTCATATTTCGATACTCTGATTTAGCTACAGAAGCAAAAAATCATTCAGATGATGTCCACTATGTTCACCACTGACAAGATAGTCGGTAATCGACGAATTTTCGTGCAACGCCGATCAAAACAAGGCACCAAATCAACGTTTAGATCGCTTCCTTTGACGACTGCCATCAGGAAAGATCCGGCTTGTCGCGTTCCGTCAACGTTACTCTGAATATTTTTTGTGCCCCGCGTGCCATCCTGCTGTAGCAATCTTTTTATTCGGCCCATGTGATTTCTTTTTATGTTCGTACTGGTGTTTGATAATAATTCAGGCATCGAAATAGTTTCTGCTGCCGACCGTATACCATTCTTTTGACCCTCTCGCAGCAAAGGAACATTAGGCCGGCATTAAGGCCCTGTCACACTGAGGCAAGACGACGGCAACAGCAACACAACACGTTGTCCAACAGTCGGGTAACTTGTTGCTCGCTCCCCATGTTGTCCGACAAACCTGTCACATAGCGGCAGCAGCACGACAACTTGGACGACAACTAAAATGTTGCCTCGATATGACAGCTTTCGGCAACAAAAACAGCAGCAACTTGTGTTGCACAACGTGTGTTGCCCTGATCGCTGGCTGAGCAAATTTCGGGCCGGCAACACGACAACATAGATAGCTTCGATGGCAGAGCAAGTCCCCTATCAATAACGTCTTACTCAAATAAAGGCTTGGAAAATGTCCCCAAAGGATTTTCTATTTCTGGGTTTCCCTGATCCTCATGGCCTTCGGGCGGTCCGGTCATATGTCCTAGGGGAAAAAAGGCACCGTGTGGCAAGTAGGAAAAAACGGCCCCAACAAATAAGGAAATATACAATTCTGCGAAATACTTACACATCGCGACACTGTTAGCGCGAACACGACATCGGCGTATTTTCAAATTTTACTTAGAAAGAGTATTAGTGGGAACGAAATTTTACCGTCTGCATAATATCCACAAATAAGCACTCTTAATGACAATTAACCTTTAGTTTCTATAAGAAAAATATAAAAAAAGCTAACGATCGCTTGTTTGTGTTAAGTGTCGCGCTCTTTACCTATTTGGGAATGGTACACAAGTACCCCTCAAATTTCCCAAACACAATAATTTGGTTTTGGCTAGAAGTGTTATAAATGTTTATTTCACAATGGAAAGCAAACAAAAACGTCGCGCTCTTTACCTATTTGGGAATGGCACACAAGTACTTCTCAAATTTCCCTAACACAATAATTTGGTTTGGCTAGAAGTGTTATAAATGTTTATTTCACAATGAAAAAACAAAGAAAAACAGTTGAGATGCAATGTTACAAAATCAGGAATGAAATGACACACTCTAGATTCATACACAAAAGTCAAAAGCGGATCGAACGGCAGTGGAACAAATGTCCCTTTGGGGCCATTTTTTCCTACTTTCCACCTGGGGCCTTTTTTTCCGGGGACATATTTTCCGGGGACTTTTTTTCCGGGGACATTTTTTCCGGGGACGTTTTTTCCGGGGACATTTCTTCCGGAACCCAACGAGGGTAAGCAATCAATATAGCGAAGTGTTCCCCGTGTTGTCCTCGCCGTCAGCGTGGTGTGACAGGGTTGTCGGACAACACGGTTGCCGGGTGGCAGCAACATGTTGCCCGACTGTTGTTGTTGCCGCGATGTGACAGGGTCGCCGGCAACACGACTTTCCCGTGTTGCCGGATAGAGTTGTCCAACTGTTGCCTCACTGTGACAGGACCTTTACACACGAAATAAGAATGTAGACACTCCGTCCTATATCTCAAATTACATCACAATGTGTTTACACAACTGTAGTGCAGAGGTACGATGAGCAGGGTCTGAGAAAATATTAGTTTCAGTATTTTCAAATGACTGACGAAACAAAATAAAAAAAGAAAGAACCGCCAATCGGTAGCTCGTGAAAGCAGATGCAGTAATGAAATGAAGCGCCAGGTGTGTCTTTCGTACGGCCGGCATCCAGGGCGCGCTCAGATGTATACTGTTGCGCTCACGAACTCATGAGACGTTGAAGCAAGTGTCGAAGGTGTACTCTTTTTTACTCGTAGGTTTGCAACGCTGGGGAACGCAGGCGTGTGATTTCAGAAAGCGCTTCCTACCATTTCTACGCGCGAGTGCTCCTGCAACCCAAGCATTGTATACAGTTACGTCCTCGCGCCCGTGCCTCTGGCAGCCCTGTACACAATTTATGCAACATCGAAAAAGCATAGTTCAAAATTGGCGGTCCCACTTTTCCATACCGCTTCAAAGCAACATCTCGCTCAGATCACTTGGCAGCCGGACAAGTTGGGGCAGGGGGCCTTCAGTTGGGGATTATCCGGTACATTGTCCTCTAAACAATGAACGTTCGCGCAACGCGCCAGATGGTGAACACGTGAAAGGAGGGGCGTAAGAGCGGAGAAGGAAACTCAAGGTCGCGAACGACGGGAAAAAGGGTTTCGATTCCGAAGTGGGCGCGCAGGTTTCGCAGCATTTGCTCACGTGCGGACAGCCAAGGCCGCCCTGGTGGTTCAACTAATATCTTGTTCAAGATGGCCGCCGTGGTACCGCAGCCTTAAAGGGGTACTGAAACGAAATTTTAGCGCCCATATTTTTGCATAAATATGGGCTAGGGACAGGCATCACCTCGGAGATATCAATATCGCGCTGTAAAACACAGGAGAACTAATTTTAAACCTAATTAAACGATTTCAACTTCTCATCTGGTGGATGGTGGGAAGTTCTCGTGACATCACTTGTGGCATATGAGCAGCGCCGTTCTGCGGAAATACGGCGTGCCGGCAGAATTAGCCTAGGCCTGAACGCGTTTGCAAAGCCTTGGCGGAGAAAGCCTAAGCGTAGTTGGCCACAGTGAGCTCGTTCTCGTTGCGGCTCTATGCACGACAACACGCGAGCACGCTTCTGGCACGGCCGGTATTAGTTGCTGCGAGTTGCGAGCCGACGTTAAAAAAGACACGTTTCAACTACGAGAGTGTCAGCAAGAGCCACGCAAATACCTGTTCACACTCGGAGCGGACGCGCGCGTTTGATCGAAGTGCTGGATTCGTTGTTTTAGACCGCGTTTCGGTAAGCGCTTCGGGACCGATCTTTCACGATTGCTAATCGATACTGACGTGACACTCGGCAAAGAAAGGTTGGACCGACATCGCGCAGCTCCCACGAACTGCTATAGCTCGACAGTGACGTAGCGTCGTGTCAGAATAAAAATGGCATACTAATAACAAAGTGTACATACCGTGTTGCGAAGGTAATCCGTATGGCGTTTATTTGAGCTCTATCACACAAAACAAGGAGATAGAATCAATGAGAGTCCCTTTTCTACGACAGCGTTCGTCCCCGCTGCCTCGGTAAACAAAGAGATCGAGATGCCAAGGGGAAAAGATTGACCTCTGAAATTTAGTTCAGGGATCAAACTATTCATCCGGGAAGGGTCCACAAGGGTCGCGCGGCCATATTTCATTCAGCAGGCCAGCCGGTCGTGGGCAGACGGTCTTGGCCAAGGATCGCCGGAGCAACGGTGCGTCGAGTCGGTGTTGCTCTAGGCCTACTATCCGAGCTCGCTTGGTCGGTGGAATCCTGGCCGTTGTAGCTCTTCTCGGGTGTTTGTGGATCCAGCGTTCTTGTTCGTCGTGGTCTGTTCGGTCTGTTCCAAGTACTCCTTCCTTTTTTCTTGCTGGTTGAAGTCGGGACGCGCGAGAAGAGCACGTAGAAAAAAAATGTCCGTTGGTCGTCGCGACCATGTAACTGAGCGACGCTGTCGGCCATGCGGCTTCGATCGGAAAAAATGCGTAAGACAGCTTCGGAGCTGTCGTAACCTGCGCAAAAGTTACGACAATTTAGTTTCGAGAATACGGGTTTTCTTTCAAATTTGTCGTACGCACTTTTTTCGTCGTAAGTTCGCTTTGAGAATCCGGCCTCCGAGCTGGTTTTGTCAGTGCTGCCGTGGTTGCCGACTTGCCGTGGTGCAGCGTGCGTGCAGCCCTTGCACATCTCAAACGGCCAGGTTGTCACAGGTTGTAAATCGTCGACGCGCCACCAAGTGGCAACGCTCGTAACCACAACATTCACGCCGTAGCCTTTCCCGTCTGGCACAAGTGACGTCACAAATGCGCCGAATATCCCAAGACGCATCGGGCTCTCCGATGGCTGATTTTCGAGCGCGCGCCCAATCGGGCCCCTCAGGGTGAAAAATATAGCCATCCGTTCAAAATACAAACGCGCGATTATGAATTATGGATATCATTGATCATATTAAACCTATTTCTGACCATAATAGGTGTATTTTAAGTTTCGCTTCAGTATCCCTTTAATGTTCCTCGGCCTCCACAGTCTCTGGAGGACAGGAATGAGTGTGATGTGAATACCAAAACAGTAAGAGAAAATTTCATTGAAAGTGTTGCATATATTCGCGAGGTGTAAGGCCGCGGTAAATAGTGTGCATGTTGCGGCTGCTGCGCCGGCGGGGGTGTGTTCTTTTATTATGTGTTTTTGCTCCCGACGCCGTCGGCCCGAGTGTTCGGGGTGCGCGTGTTACCCGATCCGGGCGGTCGGCGCTCAGGCGCCGGCGAGGCGGCGAACAATGCGCTGGACGATTAGACAAGGAATTTGGTTCTGGCGGTTGGAGAACTGACGGGGTGTTATATTTACTGTCGGACGTTTATTGGACAGGTGTACACCACGTGATCTCTTTCGGTTTTAAAATTATTGGTCGGTCCTGGCCAGAGGGAGAGAAGGACCTTTCCTACAAAGGCTCGTGTCGGGCGAGAGGAGGACGATTTTGGCGTAGGAGCTGGGCGCGCTCGCAGACTTAGAGGCGCGCAGCAATGATGCCGGGTGCCTGACTTTTTGTAACGAACGTACAGAGTCAGTAATTATTCGGACTAATAAACACCTTGGAAAACGTCAACCATCTCACGGCTCCTGGATTCGGCGGCACCAACAGAAGACGCCGAGGACCATCGTCATCAGAGAAGTACGAAGAACCAAAAAAAAAAAAGAAACTTTTACTGGCGCAGCCGACAGGATGGTCTTCAAGCGTCACAACAACAAGCCGTCGGCCTGCAGGGACTGCTGAAGGTGAGACACCAGAACCGCAAGGGGTGCCGTTCTTCGCCTGCTGTCGTTATACCTGCGGCAGGCATCAAACTCAGGACTCGCCGGAGGAACGCACCGTCCGCTCCAGGGGACCAGGAACCGTAGCAGTCGAGGCTCCAAAATCACAAGGGGGGCTGCTCTTCTGCTGTCAACGCCAACAAGCGGTCGGCCTGCAGGGACAGTCAAGGGTGGGGCACCAGAACCGCAAGGGGTGCCGTTCTTCGCCTGCTGTCGTCATACCTGCGACTACGGCCAAGCAAGCTCCCAGGGACTCTCGCCGGAAGGACACGCCGTCGGCTCCGGGTGAGTGGGATTTCTTGCGTACCGCTTAGGTTGACGTGGTTCCACGGGAGTTCGTTAGATTAATGGGGCGCACCAGAGGCAGGTTAGCGACTTCGGACATGGTCGACGCCCAAGGGGAAAATGGTCAGGGCACATCTGACACCCACAGGGAAAATGGGCAGGGCGCACCTGACGTCCAACGGGAAATTTGTAATGACACGCCAGCCGGTAATGTGGAGGAGCCAGAGGCGATCACAATGCGCCGGCTCGAGCTTGAGTTTGAGCTTAGAAGGCTGCAGGTGGAGTCTGAGGAGCGAATTTCTTTACGCAGAATTCAGCTCGAAAGCGAGGGCTCTGTTCGGTCGAGCACTGGGTCGAGGGTCGGCAGCCAGGGCTCCGTAGACCCTCTGGTACAATGTGCCAAAGTACTGAAGGGTCATAGGCTGCCGTGCGACGCGGACGTCCCCATCTGGTTCGACGAGGTCGAAAAAATGTTCTCAAGATACCGGGTGCCGGACGAGGCCCGCGTGCACTTAATAATGCCTGCGCTCACGGAGAGGGTAAGATATCTCCTCCGGAATTTGGAGCTTGAAGACTGCGCGGACTACGAACAGGTAAAAAGAGCCGTGCTTGACGAGCTCCAGCTGGCACCACCAGAATACCGCGAGCGGTTTGACAGCACTTCTAAGCGCAGGGACGAGAACTGGACGCAGTTCACGTCGCGGGTAAGGACGTACCTCAGTTACTACTTACGCGCGAGGGAGGCGGAGAGTAAAGAAACGATGCTTGAGTTGCTAGTCGCTGACCGGCTGAAGGCAAGTCTCAGCCTGGACAGACTAGAGTACGTTCTACTGCGCGAGGGCGAGACATGGCTGAGAGCGCATGAGATCGCGAACGTTTTGCAAACATACGATCAGGCGAAGGGCACGAAACGCGGTGCCGAGGGCGGGAAGTCAAGGCGTGAAGACAGCGAACTCGTACCAAACCAGACTCATAATGGTAAGACAGGACACGCGCCCCGGTGTTTCCTCTGCCACGAGCCAAACCATCTTGCTAAAGACTGCCCGCGCCGATCTAAATATGAGGGTTTGAAAAAACAAGACACAAAACCGAAATTCTTTGCCCACTATGTAAGCGTACAGCGAGATGAGAACGAACGGGCGGAAGACGATGAGCCGAGAGGGTTGGTCGCAAGACTTGCAGGAGAGGTAGACGAGGTTCTAACATCTAAACTCCAGCGCGTCAAGCTGCTCTGCGCGGAAGTTCCGATTGATGCAATTCTCGATACAGGCTGTGAGATAACTGTGGTCAGGGAAAGTCTGTTACCCACAGACGTAAAAGAACCTTCGGGAACCGTGAAGCTCGTGTCTGCGTTCGGAGAGGCAATCGTCGCGAAGCTTGCCCCCGTACCGATTAGACTCCGTTCAGACGTCACAGGCGCGGAGGGTAGATCGGTGCAAGTGGTATGTGCACTAACAGATGTGGGAACCACGTGTTCCCCGCATCCCTATCTAGGCCTAGCTCAGGCAGGCCGTGGGACGTCGCCACGTGGGGGCGCGTCCCGGATGCGAGGGCGAAGCCGTATTCCCTGGTGGGCGGCTTTCCCTCGTCCTTCTCGGGTGATTTGCCGAAGGCACACCCCTCGGGATCATGACTTGGACGCGTCCGCCCCTCCGGGGAGCCACCTACATCCGACCCACCCTGGGCGCGTCCATTCCCGCAGGCTATATAAGAAGGCCCTAATCCAACGGGCAAGACTCTCGCTGGGGGAGGCTCTGCTCGACGGAGCCTTCCTATCTATTCTGATCCTCCCCCTCCGTGATACTGTCAATTGCGGCAGCGCGGACTCCGACTGGTGATCCTCTCAAAAGAGACAGCGCCGTCATCTCCACCATTGTTGGCCCTCAGGGCAAGCGTGTGACACTTGAGTCAATACACACGTTTTATCCGGACCCAAGGAACCTTCTGTGTTTCTAAGTGGTACCCCATAAAAAGGGGAAACCCACATCTGGCGCCCCAACGTGCGGCCTGAACGGCGACTGCAAACAAAGCAGCACTCTCGCAATCACAGCGAACCAGGTCAATTTCCGGCTAAGAACTTAGTGGACGGAGGGAGAGGCGAACGCCCAAAACCCGATGCCACTCAACGGCTTTGTGGCCACATCAGCCACGCACGGACACAATGAGCAAGTGTCCTTTCAGCCGAGCTCCCCTAATGGGTATGACGCACACTGCCCGGAATGCAACCGAGGCACTCCTTCTCGGAGCGCGCCAGCCTTCGTCGCTGAGCCAAGCCCACCCGCGACTTTCGAAGTCAACACGGGTCTGACGAGATAAGAGACAATGACGCAACAGCAGGCAAATGCAGCCTCTTACAGCTTCGATCTCTTAACCTCAGACTGGCCGTCAGCTTCTCCGCACGGAGATAACACTGACGCCGTCTACGAGCCGCAGCACAGCACAGCTGCTACAGGCGCACCAAACCACTCGGCGGGCCCACACAGAGGGAACAACCCGCCAGCCGCACATGCGGAGAGCGATCCTCACCACAGAGAAAACACGCTCGGCGCGTATCACCCCCTGCTAGAAAACGCAGCACGGGTGATCGAAAGCCTGACGGGCGCACTGCAAACAGCAGTTAGGCCCCCGCCGCCGACACGGCCACCGGTCAGAATCCCTATCCCGACATACCGAGGGTACGGAGACCGAGTGAGTGCGACAGACTTCCTCGAAAACCTGAAAAAGTACCAACAGGCCATAGGAATGTCGGACCACGAGATACTTGAACGCATCTTGCCAATCTCGTTGGTGGACCAAGCGGCGCGGTGGCTCCGTCTAACCGGAAACCAGCTGTCGTCGATCGAGCAGTTCCGCAAGGCATTTCGCCAGGAATTCCTCCCTGTTCAAATCCTGGCTCCGCCCTTTATTTTGGCATTCGGCGGGTCCGTAAAACTTTGATTCTTTGATTCATTGGATTAAGTAAGGTTCATTCATCTCCATATGTTCGTTTTTTGCTATATCTATATATATATATATATATATATATATATATATATATATGCATACAGACATATATGAAGGGGTTTTTAATGGGGATGATTTAATGGAAGTAGGTTGGCAACAGACTGCTCCACAAAACGGTTCGATCGCCAACTGCCTTGTCCTCGAGCACCCAGCACGAACTCTCCAGCCGGGGGCGCTTTAGTCTTCTTCCTAACATTTCCCGCCGGTCGGGCGGAGGGCTGGGTGTCAGTCAGTTTGATGTAGCGTCATCGGGACTATGGAAGGGGTTCATCCTTGCAACGTGGACAATGTCGGTGGATTTAGATCGATGATCTCGGGGGGTTGATAGTGGTGAAACTTTATAATTTGTGGGCGAAAGGCGACGCAGAACAACATAGGGTCCGGACTCCGACGTATTTCTGAAGACGTTTTTCTGACTTTCCCGGCTGGCGTCGAGGTGTGGCTAAAAGAACCCTGTCTCCAACTTCGTAGGAGGCAAGACCATGGGTTTCCGAATGGCGAAGTTGCTGGTCTTGTTGTGACCGTAGGGTGTGCAGACGGGCAAGGCGACGGGCGTCCTCCGCTCAACCAACGATGTCGGTGGCATAGGGGCTCAACGGCTGGTCATTTAGGGAGGGCAAGATCGTGTCCAGAGGCGTAAGAGGTTCACGAGCGTATATAAGATAGTGTGGGAACCATGGGGTTCCCTCTATCCCTATCTAGGCCTAGCTTCAAGCAGGCCGTGGGAGTCGTCGTCATCAATGGCGTCGGCCTCCCGGATACAAGGAACCACGAGGCCGAATTCCCCGAAGGGGCCGGCTCTCGTCGGCGGAAGCCCCGGCTCTACGGAGCTCGGTTTTTCTTTGTGGGCTTCCGACTTCCCGTGAATCTGTCTAATGCGGCAGCGCGGGAAACCGACCGGGTGATACTGGCAATTGAGCCAGCGCCCAGACTTTTCTTGTCTAAGAGCGAAGCGTGTTGGCATCTGAGTCAATAAACACGTCGAAAACGGACTCACTGTGTTGGTGTTGTCTCTCGCCCACCGGCGCCCAAAAAGGGGTTAATTGAAAATTCCCACATCTGGCGCCCCAACGTGCGGCCTGTCCGGCGGCTGCAAACAAAGCAGTACGTTCGCAATGACAGCGAACCAGGCCAATTTCCGGCCTCGGACTTCGTGGACGGAGGGAGAGGCGAACGCCCGAAACCCGACGCCACTCGACGGCTTAGTGGCCACGTCAGCCACGCACGGACACAATGCAGTGTCTTTTGAGCCGAGCTCGCTTCTAAGCGGAGGCGACCCAACATGCCCGGAATGCGCCCGAGGCATCCCCCTTCGCGACACGCCAGCCCACTCTGCTGAGCGAAACGCACCTGCGCTTGTCGAGGTCAACCCCGCGCGCGCACAAGGCGCGGCGACGCAACAACAGGCAAATACAGCCTCGTACTGCGATGACCTTCTGACCCCAGACTGGCCTGCAGCTTCCTCACAAACGGAAAACACTGCCGCCGTCTGCGAGCAATGGCCCAGCTCAGCTGCTTTATGCGCAACGGGACACACGGCGGCACATGGCGGCACACACCCAGTGTACAGCTCGCCAGCCGAAAGCGTATCTCATCAAAGAGAAAATGCGCTGAACTCGTACCAGCCACTCCTAGATAACGCAGCACGAGTTATCGAGAGCTTGACGGGAGCGTTGCAAACAGCGACGAGGCCCCCGCCGCCCACACGGCCACCGGTCAGAATCCCTATCCCGACATACCGAGGATACGGAGACCGAATGAGCGCCACGGACTTCCTCGAGGACCTGAAAAGCTATCAACAGGCCATGGGAATGTCAGACAACGAGATACTGGAACGCATCCTACCAATCTCGTTGCTGGACCAAGCAGCACGATGGCTCCGCCTAACCGGAGACCAGCTGCTGACTATCGAGCAGTTCCGACAGGCTTTTCGCCAGGAATTCCGCCCCGCTGACTACGAGCGCAGGATGAGGAGAGAGCTCGAGCAACGGACCCAACACCCAGACGAGTCACTGTTGGAGTTCGTGAGGGCGATGCAAGAACTCTTTGAGCTGGCAGAACCCTCGGCGCCACACGCAGAGCGGGTAGAGCGCGTCATTCGACAGGCGCACCCGACTTTTGCGGCGTATCTCCGAGGCAGTCGCTTCCGCGACTTGAACGAACTAGCCTCGGAAGCTCGGCGGATCCAGGGAGACATTCTAGCCGCCCGAGCGTACCGACCTCCGCCGCCTGCGTCATCGGCACTTGAGCCGCGCTGCGCATGGAATGGGGAGACGGCGCCCCGAAACAGAAGGCACGAAGCCGCCCACTACGCAGACGGACCGGGTCGAAACACGTACGACATCTCAGATCGTGCGCTCGACCCATACTCCTACGAGCGGCGAACAGCAGAACCCGCGCCGCAGTGGCAAAGGCGAGATCGGAACACTGAGTTACCGACGCCACGGGAGGAAACGCGGCCAAAGCGTCCATTCACACAGGACGAAAGGCGCGGCGCGCATCCAAACGCGCGACAGGACTCAAGAAGGGTCCCGCAACAACGTTGCTTCCGCTGTAACAGCGCCAACCACCTGGTTCGACAATGCCCAGAACGGCAGAACCCCAGTTCCCAGCAGTCGGGAAACGAGCAAAGCCGCCGATAACCAACCCGGTGGCTCCAAACGGCACGGAGCAAGACACTCTTTTGCCGTCAGCCTACAGAATAGGCTTTCCGACGGGCACACCAACGCCATTCATAGCGTTGACGATCGTTGGTCGGACGTTCAAAGCGCTGCTCGACACGGGCGCAAGCGCATCGCTTTTCGGCGACGAAGTGTTGACCCACCTCCGGCAAAACTCTGTCCGAATGAGGGAGGGAAACACGACCTTTCGACTCGCGTGCGGCACCGCACATTCAAGCGGTACCGTCCGGTTGGTTGCGAGATGGGAGAATCGAGTAAGACGGCAACGCTTCGTTCACCTCCCCAGTCTTTCCGTTCCGATCATCCTGGGCAGAGACTTTCTCGCCAAAACAGGGATCGTGATCGACGTGTGTAGCGGTGGCTACCGAGAGGGCACTTTCGCTCCTCTGAAACCTTTCTGCGAACCTCCAACCCCAAAAAAAACCGCTGGTTAATGGGGCAGGCAGCAGCAGCCGAAACGAGGCAACAGCCTCCCAAGGTCAACCTTCTCCGACGCGGTTGCAAGCGAGCGCCGTTGCGTCGGAGATAACGCACCCCCTGCTGACTGAGTCATGCAGCGTGTCAGGGCAAGAAAAAGCCCGTTTGTCGGCATTGTTACGACACTATGACAAAATGTTCACAGATCGACCCGGGTGCACCAATGTAGTGCGACACCGGATCGACACGGGCGATGCGCTCCCTCGGAGGCAAAACGCACGACCCGTTAGTTTGGCTAAACGAAAAGCCATCGACGTTGCACTGGACGAAATGATCGACACCGGAGTTGTCCGGCGGTCAAACAGTCCCTGGGGATTCCCCGTCGTGTTGGTCCCAAAAAAGGACGGCACTTCACGGCTGTGCATCGACTATCGCCGTCTAAATGACGTCACGCGGAAAGACGCATATCCGCTACCGAGCATTGACTCGATCCTGTCCAACCTCGGCAGCGCACGGTATTTTACAACCTTAGACGCCAGCCGAGGCTACCTCCAAGTTCAAATGGAGAGGGGTGACGAGGCGAAAACCGCCTTTGTTTGTCACCGCGGGCTTTTTGAATTCACAAGAATGCCCTTCGGTCTGTGCGGAGCGCCCATGACGTTCCAGCGGTTGATCGACCGCATACTGGGAGAAGCCAAATGGAAACATGCAATGGCCTATCTCGACGACATTGTCGTCTACTCGAACACCTTCGAAGATCATCTCAGAGACCTGAAGGATGTGTTCGACCGGCTAAAAGCCGCGGGAATCACGCTGAACCCGGAAAAGGCTCAAATAGCCGAAACCCGCATCAACTTGCTCGGCTTCACACTCGATTGCGGGCGCATTGCGCCAAACGCCGAGAAGCTAGAAGCTATCCGAGAGTTTCCCGCACCGACGGACGTAAGCTCACTCCGTCGCTATTTGGGAATGGTGAATTTTTATCGCCAATTCATCCCGAACTGCGCCTCCCTCCAAGCGCCACTAACGCGGCTACTCAGAAAAGCCGTGAGCTGGAGTTGGGGTCCCGAGCAGGAGGCGGCATTCCGCTGCACCTCTAAAGCGCTCGCGGACACCGCGGAACTCAAACTTCCCGATTTGAACAGGCCTTTCGTGATCCAGACGGACGCGAGCAAACTGGGCTTGGGAGCTGTCCTGCTCCAAGAGCACGAAGGTGTGCTTCGTCCCGTGGCTTTCGCTAGCCGCTCGCTCGTGCCTGCAGAGGGGAACTACAGCACCTGCGAACAAGAGTGCTTGGCTATTGTATTTGCCTTAAAGCGCTTCGACATTTATGTCGACGGGACCACATTCACGATCGAAACAGATCACCAGAGCCTAATATGGCTGTCAAGACTTCGCGAACCCGCAGGGCGGTTGGCGAGATGGGCCTTGCTACTGCAAAAATACGACTATGTCGTGCGGTACAGGAAAGGCAGCACAAACGTGGTGGCCGACGCACTGTCGCGAGCCCCCGTAGACTGCGCAAATCTTTCCGCGAGGAGCCTGGCCGAGCCAACGGCACATGCAATGCCCGGCGAAGCCGTAATTCCGTCCCAAAAGGAGGCAGCACCACTGACCTCCTCGGACGAGAGCGTGAACCACGTAGACGCAGTGAGCGCGGTGGGGATCGTGTTCAGCAAAGAAGAGCTACTGAAAGCTCAGCAGAATGATCCGTTTTGTCGAAAGGTATCGACGGACTCTCGAATGAGTCGGACTCCGTGGAGTCGGGCGGTGCGTCCGCCGGGCGTACGACTGCTGGTATTGCAGTAAACGCCGAGTGTCGGGATGTATCTGGTACTGATACTGACACGCTGGATCAATTTCTGCTGAACGCCGACGGGCTCCTGCTGAAGTATATCCCATCTGAGAAGGACACGGATAATGTGTTCAAGGTGGTAGTGCCAAAAAGTCTGAGGTGCGCAGTAATGCGTTACTATCACGACTCGCACTTGGCCGGACATGCGAGCGGCTCCAAGACTTACACAAAGTTATGTCACATCGCAACCTGGCCGGGCATGAAAAGGGACGTATTCCGCTACGCCCGCACGTGCCACACTTGCCAAAGCTTCAAACCAAGAGGCGGCAAACCTCCGGGTCTAATGCAGCCGACCCACAGCCAAGAACCATGGTCTTTGGCGGCTTGCGACGTGGTCGGCCCTTTGCCGAGGAGCCCCAAAGGACACCAATATTTGTTGGTTGTCACGGACCACTTCAGCAAATGGGTCGAACTTTTCCCACTACGAAAGCTGACAGCCCGAGCGATCATGGAGAAGCTCATGGAGGTATTCACCCGATGCGGGTTCCCGGAAGCTCTCCTAACAGATCGAGCAAGCTACTTCGTCGGGAAGGTATTTGTGGACGCTTGCAAAGCCCTGGGCATCAAGCACAAAACAACCACACCCTACCACCCACAGGCGAACATCACGGAGCGATGTAACAGAAACATCAAACCCATGCTGGCAGCATTTGCCGAAAAGCACCGCGACTGGGACGCATTCATTCCTGAAATAGGGTTTGCTCTCCGTTCCACTGTCAATCGTTCGACAGGCTTCACCCCCGCCTTCCTCACATTCGGAAGAGAGTTGGCGAATCCCATGGACCGTGTCCTAAGGGCGAACGCCGGGGGGAACGACGCGCAGTCGACACAGACTGAACACGCGCGCTCGCTACGAACTCGGATGACGGAAGCCTTCTCGGAGGCCCGTCGCAATCTCGGGGTAGCGCGAGCCAAACAAAAGGCTCAGTACGATCGCTCTCGCCGAGATCTCCGCTACAAAGTAGGCGATCTCGTGCTCAGACGAAACCACGTTTTGAGCGATGCCAGCAAAGGCTTTTCTGCTTCGCTGGCACCAAAATGGTTGGGCCCGTACAAAGTGCGAGAAGTACTTTCACCGCTCGTGTACAAGCTGACTGACCAAGAGTCACGAAAAGTCGGTGGGCCAGTGCATATTTGCGATCTCAAACCCTACCACAGAAGGGAAAACGAGGAGCAAAACCCAAAGCCACTGTGGCGCAAGAATGCACGCGAAACGCGAGACGACGCCAGAAACGAGGCGCCACGCTACAATCTGCGAACTCGGAACAACTAATATCCGGAGTTTTCGCAAAGGCAGCCCCAATAAGTGGCGAAATGTCACACTAGGAGAAGTGCAAGGGCAAAGAATGCACCTGCTGCCTTCACGAACGCGTCAGCCACCATTGTTGGCAAGCCGTGACCTAAATACAAGGTCCCCTCCACGTTCGCTCCCGGATCGTCCCGTAAGGGGATTCCCCTACATACGGCATCCGAGGGAAAAGGTAGGCCACCACCCATTGGTCAGGTTGGTCGCCCGATGCTCTCATCTCGCCCACCAGGGAACACGAGAGGAGTTTTCCTCGAAGACAACAGGCGGCCAAAAGGTCAGTCGTCTTCTTGTTCCCGTTTCTACCATGTCTGCTCCCCAGAGAATGCGAGCCCCAGGTCGCGGGGGAGAGCGGTGGGATCGTGCGCCCCACCGGAACGGAGGTCGGTCCCGTTCTTCCCATGGGGTGCCACCTGTGGAGACAAGGACCATGACCACCTGGACGTACCAAGAGGGCCAGGAGCCACCTCAGGTCTTCGTCTCGGCGGCCCCCTGGGAAGAGCAACCTCGGGTGCCCAGGAGACCGGCGCCGGCGGAGGTGGAGGAGCCGTTCCGCGGCAGGACTGTTTCTGACATCGACGAAGCGGCCGGGGGCGCCTGCCTGGAGCCCCCTCCGGGGTCCCGTTTCTGCCGCGGTTGCGGCTCCCTCTTCGTCCACCGGGCCCACCTGCGGTCGCTGAGCCACATGGAGCGGCTCACCGAGGCGGGTCTCCGGGGCGCCAACGCGCTGGCCTTGGTGCTGGCGCGGATGGAGCGGGACCCTCCATTTGCGGCGGCCATCATGGCCAGGGCTCCCCGGCTTCGAGACGGGGCGGCCCCCTTCGTCCTGCGGAACCTGCACCCGGCGGGCCACCACGGACCTCCGGAGGCCCAGGACCTCCTGGCCGGACCGGCCGTTGTGGCGGGCCCCCTACCGCTACCGGCGGAGGACATGGGCCCAATGGACCTCGGCGCCGAGATGGTGCGGCTGCTGCACGACGAGGAGGACGTCCTCCTCTAACGCCCGCGGGGCAACACAAGGTACCGGACGCGGTCGTTTTTTTTAACAATTCTTTTTGTTTGAGAGCCGGTAGGACATTTTGTTTTATTTCGAGTCCTACGTAAGCCTTAAGAAGGGGGGAGTGTGGGAACCATGGGGTTCCCTCTATCCCTATCTAGGCCTAGCTTCAAGCAGGCCGTGGGAGTCGTCGTCATCAATGGCGTCGGCCTCCCGGATACAAGGAACCACGAGGCCGAATTCCCCGAAGGGGCCGGCTCTCCCTTGCCCATTTTGGGTGAACGCGCCTTCGGCACACCCTTAGGAGTGATTATGGACGCGTCCCGTTTTGGAGTGACCTTCTACCGGCCTCCCCGGGCGCGTCCATTTCCCGCAGGCTACATAAGCCGGCCACACGCTATGGCCGGGGCTCTTGGTTAGGGGGGGCTACGCTCGACGGAGCACTCATCATTGGTTTCGGCTCCCCCTTTTCCGTGATCCTGCCAGTTACGGCAGCGCGGACCTTCTCCTGGTGATCCTGTCAATTAAGGCAGCGCCAACCTCATTTCTCGTTTGTTCCGCCTACGGGCGCAAAGCGTGTGGCGTAAGCCCAATAAACACGTTCTACGGAATCCCTGTGTTTGGTGTGGTCTCCCGTCCACCAGGAGCCTAACGGCAGTCACCGGACGGACCCGGCCGTAGCCGCCATAGCAGCGGCACTACGGAGTGGGTGTTGCCTCACAGCGATCAGCAAGGTAAGTCGAAACCCACTCTATTGCAACCGACGAGTTACGGAGTGGGCATTTGCCTCACTGAGGACTTTGGGGTAAACTAAAATCCCACAATAGTAAGGCGAGAATCCTGTAGTTGCTTGATGCGCAGTGTTGTAGGCGTAAGTGATGTATGGAATGATGGCATCCCAGTTGGTGTGGTGATCGTCGACATACATGGATATCATTTGTGATAATGTTCGGTCGAGGCGTTCGGTGAGTCCATTTTTTTGTGGGTGGTACGCACCGGTTACTTTGTGAACTGTGTTGGTGAGGCGCTATACTTCTTCAATTAGCTTGGCAATAAATGGGGTTCCCCGATCACTGATGATGTTTTGGGGTGCTCCGTGCCGCAGTAGAATGCTGTGGAGAAAAAAATCTGCGGCGTCTTGGGCAGTGGCTGTGCGTACACACGTTGTTTCTGCATAGCGTGTAAGGTAATCGACGGCAACAATAACCCAGCGGTTGTTTTTGGTGGAAATCGGAAAAGGACCCAAAAAATCGATGCCCATTTGTTGGAATGGGGATTCGGGTGGTGTGATGGATTGAAGAGGACCAGGGTGTCTTGGTCGTGCGACTTTTCTGTGTTTGGCAAAGGCGGCAACTTCGAATGTATTTGTTAATTGTGCGTGACATGCCGTTCCAAAAATAGCGATCACGAATGCGGAAGTACGTTTTGCTAAAACCGAGATGTCCGGCCGTTGGGTCATCATGATGGGCGCGGATGATGTCTTTTCGAAGCAGCCGAGGCATGACCAGAAGCCAAGGGCGGCCATGCGGTTCGTAGTTTTTTTCGGTAAAGAACCCCATCATGCAGCGTGAAAAGACGTGCACGCCGTTGGATGCGCCATGATAAGGGCGTGGTGGGTGCGAGGAGGTGACGAACAATGGGTTGTAATTCTTGGTCCGAAAGTTGAGCATCCGCGACTTCAATAGTGTCCAAAACTGCAGAAAGTTCAATCTCGCCATGTGGTTCGTGAGGGGAAGAATCAGCCGAGAGTGGACACCGTGACAAGGCGTCTGCGTCGAGGTGGCGTTTTCCGGATTTGTAAACAATCGTAAAGTCGTATTGCTGAATCCTGAGCGACCAGCGTGCCAGGCGACCAGATGGATCCTTGAGCCCGGTCAGCCAGCAAAGGGCATGATGGTCTGTCACTATGCGAAAGTGAATTCCGTAAAGGTATGGACGGAATTTTGAAATCTCCCATATGACCGCCAAGCATTCGCGTTCGGTGATGGTGTAGTTGCGTTCAGATTTGGTTAGGGTGCGGCTAGCATATGCGATCACACGCTGGGTGTTACGAATGTTCTGCGCAAGGAGAGCGCCCAGGCCATGACCGCTAGCATCTGTGCGAATTTCTGTATCTGCACCTGGTAAGAAATGTCCAAGAATCGGGACCGAGATTAGGGCCGCTTTCAGAGAGGTGAACGCTTCCATTTGATCTTGGTCCCAGTGGAAGAGTTGGCCAAGGCGAAGTAACTTGTTGAGGGGTTCGGCGATGTTGGAAAAAGCCGGTATGAATTTTCGAAAATATGTGCAAAGACCAAGAAACGCGCGGACATCTTTCAAGTTTCTAGGAACTGGAAATTCAGAGGCTGCCTGAATCTTGCTCGGGACAGGACGAATTCCATCGATACTGACCAGATGACCTAGTACCTTGATTTCTCGAGCTCCGAATTTACACTTTTTAGAGTTCAGCTGGAGGTTTGCGTTACGAAAGCAATCTGGTACTTGCCGAAATCGGTATAGATGGTCGTCAAACGTTGTTGAAAAAACAACAACGTCGTCGAGAGAGCATAGACAGATATTCCATGTGAGGCCCCGGAGCAAAGTGTCCATCATGCGTTCAAACATTGCTGGGGCGTTGCACAGTCCAAACGGCATGATATTAAATTGGTATTCGCAACTCCAACGCCCTATAGGTGGCGGGGCGGTAGTTCCAAGAAGGCGGAAGAGACGGGGATAGATTCTCCCGATTCTCCAGGATTCCCCGTGCGCCTGCCTGCTCGCTGACGCTGGTCAACGCGCTAAAAATGATTTATTTGTCTACGAATGCGAAGCGGCTAGGGAGGGATCGTATTACAGGTGACGGAGACGTTGATGCACGTTAGGAAAACCAGCATGATGATATTTAAAAGTTGGAGACGCCTCAACTTGCGAAGCTTTGTGGTGGGCGAGCACGTTTTTGGCACCGGCAACGTCCCTGTTTGTGGCAGAATATTTTTAAGGGTGATGAAGATATCGTGTTTGCGCTTTGCCTGACCATTAGTGCTCTGAAGAGTGAGCCGCGCACGGTGACCGTCAAGCTTCAGAAAAGCAGCGTTCGCAATATTGATGTCTTCGTGTCACAGGCTTACAACTAGCTGCTCACCGTCTCAGTTTTAGTGTATTGCAACACGTGATCAAACTGCTCTATGGTTATTGATAAAAAGTTTGTTACCGCAGGTTACCGTGCGGTGTAGCATTACAACCGGAAGCTCGCGCTGCGCCTTTGAAGCATAATTTTCAGCGCGCGCCAGGAGCGTTGCCGTGCTCACGGTAGCCTGCGGTAACGCTATGCTAAAACTGCCTATTAACATAATCGGCGAGTTTAGGGGTTTTATTTATTGCTCTATCAAAAATAAATATTTCAATATACCGTACATTTTTTTTGTACCGTGTTGTTTGCAACGTTGCGGCCCCTCTCGCCAAAACTGCCCGTTTTAAGCTCTCGTCACGAACGGCTGGCTAACACAGACGCGCTTAAAATGCTTCGAGCATTTCTTATTTGCTTTGTAATTACCTGAAAGCAAGTACGGGTATTCTGTCTTTCTAAACTGCTTGGAATAAATGGTCGTGTTTCTTGTAACGACCTTAAAACGCGAAGCCAATCCCGATGTGTATTGCTCGACATACCGTTGAGCGACGAGTGTTCTCCTACTTATGGCAAAAAATAGACTTTTCCTAGACCGCACTATAGCGCTCTACATTATTAGCGGGAGCGTTTGCCGTCCCGTTGAGCACAGATTGAGCTGCCGGCCATGCACAAGACCAGAAATCTGCAGCGTATGCGATATACGAAAAGTTCCTAATGAAATTAGACATTCCGATCCTCCGTGCAACGCTGTTGCAAGGCGGACTACAAGAATTCCTATTTTAACGCGCTCACTTTTTTGTTAAAACGGCTTCCCGCATCAAGGCCGACAGCCCCTGCCACCGTTTCCGCGCCGCCGCCGCCGCTGCCGTCCCCGCTCCTCTGGTTCTCCGTTCGTCCGCGAGAGGGCGAGCGGCGCGCTGGAGTTGCGAATAGGCCGTCAGTAGTCATGAACGCTGTTTTTGGTTTGTCTTCCTCAGAAACGGGAATTTGCCAATACCCACTGCGTAGGTCTAATGAGGAGAAAAAAATTACACCATCTTCCCGAGGGGAACCATGGGGTGATGCGGAGCATCGGGGTGGGGCTGACGCTTGCTTGCGCCAACCCACAAACTGACGGGACTGTTGCTTCCATCACACTTCATCGGAAGAACGGAGTGAAGTGGAGTCAACAGCGGTGAACTGATGTAGCACGAGTAACTTTGAAAGTCTAATCAGACCGCACGGTAAGGCGGCGCAAAATGCCCTAACAGCGATTGCAGGTTTCCTCGTCGAGACCGGGCTGGCCGGCGAGATCTAGGCTGCAACGGACGCGAGCGGTCGGGAAATGCTAGCAGACGACAGCCGCGGAGTTGCGGGGAAAGCTCACCCCACTAGAAAGGCCTGGCCTGGCGCTGCGACCCGCGCGCCGAAAACTTTTCTCCTTTCCCTCCTCCGGGGAAACACGGTTTCGCCTCAGATTTCGCCCCGGTCACGTGATGGGGAACGCGCGCAGCGCGCTACCGCTCACACTTGAAGGAGAGGAGACTAGAGGAGGAGAGTTGCGCATGCGTAGTGTGAGTGCGGACTACGACGCCGACGCCGCGGGACATAGACCCGAGCAAGAGATGCTCCGCATCTAAAAGATGAGCCCTGAAGAGCGTCTAGCGGGTCGTCGATTCGAGGTAGCGGGTACACGTCTTTCATGGGGACGTTGTTAAGGCGGCGGTAATCGACGCAGAACCGCCAGAAGCCATCATCTTTTTTCACGAGAATTACGGGAGATGACCATGGACTTGACGAAGGTGCGATTATTTTGTTGTCTAACATGTCGGTGACATTTTCTTTTATGGTCTTCGGCTCGGCTGGTGATATTCTGTATGGTCGGCTCTTCAGGGGAGTGGCGGGGCTGGTGTCACGGTGGTCGTCTGAGTAAGAGCGTGCTGACTGAAGTCAAACAAGTCGCTGTACGTGCTTAGTAGACATTGTAGAGATTCACGTTCAGCAATCGTTGGAGAAGAGTCTATCATTTGGGCGGTGCGCTCGCTCAGAGTGTCAGCCGAAGCAGCTTGTAACTTTGTCGTAGTAGGTGCTGGAGATAAAGAGGCGATAGCATGCTCGTCACACGTTTGGATTGTGGCGATACGCGATCCAC
Organism: Ixodes persulcatus; assembly: GCA_013358835.2. NCBI lineage: Eukaryota > Metazoa > Arthropoda > Arachnida > Ixodida > Ixodidae > Ixodes > Ixodes persulcatus. Next base: position 55,358 of record JABSTQ010000498.1, read on the forward strand.
GAGGTAGCATGAGTGGTTCCGCAGAGGGGTTTTTAATGTATAAGTGAACTCGTCGTGTTTTCACCATGGCAATGGAGTGGGGAACCAGAACGCCCTTCTTTGCAAAAGTAGTCACGATAGGCTCCACGAGACCGCAAGCACTGTTAAAACGGGATTCGGGTACAAGCTGTACGGAAACTGCTGAGAACGCGGGCAGGCGCATGTCGTCTGCAGTACAAAGAACAACCGGAGGCGAATCGGGAAGAGTGTCTCTTGTATCGCAGATGTTGAGATGGAGCTCGCCGCTGCTGCAGTCAATAAAGGCCTCGTTTGAAGTAAAAACGTCGCACCCGAGGATGACGTCAGCGACGCAGTTTTGTAGTACTGTGCAAATGACGACGTAACGGCTTCCTCCGAGAAGCATGAATACGGTTCAGTAGCCGAGGGGTCGCACCAGTTCTCCATTGCCCATGCGTAGTAAGCGTCCATGAGCGGGTGTGAGCACCTTACGCAAACTGCGGCGAACGCTTTCGGCAATGCATGATTTGGTGGCACCGGTATCCACTAAAGCCGGAAATGTTTGTCCGTCGATTACAATCTGAACGGTCGTCGGTCCATTACAAGGAGGGTTTTTGCCGAGTTTGAAGAATGCAGCCTGACCTCCGGTGTTAGCACAGACTGCTGAGCTTAGTTTGATGTCTCAGTAGGTGCGGCGACGGTGTTGAGGGGCGACACAGAGCGCGAACGGCGAGGGGAAGGCGATGGCGACCGGCCCCGGCGAGTAGTGAGTGACGAAGGTGAAACTCGAGCGCGTCGGTCTCCAGAAGGCATGCTGTCGCTGTGAAAGTAGGGGGACGGGCCTTGGGGAAAGTGTCGGATAGTGTGCCCGGTCGCAGATTTGAAGCGCGAGGATCTGGTAGCACAGATCACCAAGGAGCCACTTGTAGGGGAACCTGGACGTCAGAGCACAGCTTTTGCAGCGGCGAAGACCCAAAACGCACTTGTTCGCTCAGGAGCAGTGTGTTTCGGCGTCTCGCCGCAGGGGGGCGCCAGTCAAGTGGCTCTCCTCTCATCCGTTGTCTGCCGCTCCACCTTTTCCAATTCGGCGGCCACTTATCGTGGCGATCTGTCAGGCTTTGTCAGTAGATAGGAGGCTATGGTTCGTGTTAACGTACGTGCTGCAAACGCCGGCCTTTTTGTTCACGAGGAAGAAGCGCGGCACGTCCCACGGAGCCGAGCGAGCAGCGGCAAAATGTTGTGATTCGGAAAAACGGCCTCCCGTGAAATAAAAGAAACGCAGGGCCTACGTGGGCCTGCGGAAAATGACAAAGTCTCACATGCCGAAGCGAGGCTGGCGAGGTGGCAGGCACCGGCGGGCCCAAGGGCGGGAACGCCCCAGAAGGGAAGAGACGTCCGGTAGCGTCAAGGTCCAAACACGTACTCCGTTTATTGGTAAACAAACAAGCCGGGGCTCAAGGCCCGATGGTTGAATAGTAGCGCCGCCTGGCTATGGGAATTGCTGTAGCAGTTTGTGGCGCCACCTGGTTAGTGTGGTGAACTTAATGAAAAATTTGAAATACTACACTTTCCCTTCCTTAAAAAAAATAAACACCTATTCTTCCTTCCCTTAAGAAAAAAGAGAGAAGGGAAAGGTTGACTTATACAACAGCAAGCAGCTATAACATCTTTAAAGACAAAAGCAAATATCGCAGGGAAAAGAAGGACTGAGCTGACTGACAGTATCAGTTAAGTATGAGATTGACAAAATGAAAAATGCAAGGCATTGAGTGCAACACTTGCGACGAAATATAGTTTAAATGCACGACTTCTCATAAGGCTAAAAACCCTAAAGGCAGAAAATGAAAATTGGGCAAGACATTTGGCAAGTGAAACAAAATTGAGCAAAAGACACTGGGCAAGTAGCCAGTTAAACACTTCGTACTGCATGGTGCAGGAAATAAAAGCGAAAACTTCACATAAAAAAAATGTTCATGGACATGTAGTAGCACTGAAAATAGATGCGTCTTCTGAAATGTCTTGTCACCACACAAAAAAAAAAAAAATGCAGAGGTTGGTTTTGTTAGTGTCCGTTGGTTCATAGATACATTTGTGGAAATTAACTTAAAAGGTCCTTTAGAGTCATCACATAGCCTTTGAAGCGTCCCGGCAGTCGCCGAGTTCGAGTCGGGCGACTCTCTGGCTGGGGAGTAGATGTGTGTGAACCCTGGATTTCGGTTTCTGGAGGATCCAACTGTGGTGTCGGCCCACTGCACGATTCCGACGGCACTCTCACTGGGGAGGGCGCCGGTACCGGTAGTGGTGCACCTTCGAAGGAGGTGCCAGAGTCTGCACCCTCAGTGGCAGTCTCCATACGACTGGAGGACCAGCTGGCGTCTGACCAGCTGTTATCTGGGGACATCCCAGGAGACAGGCTCTGCTCAGAGGGCTGAGCATTCTCCTCGGGCACTGGTTCCACCTCTGCAGGACCCTCGGGGAGGGGAGGGGGACTCCCAGCTAGAACAGGACCCTCAGGAAGAGGAGGAGGGGCCTCGGGACTCAGGCCAGAGTCAGGATGTTGACCCTCAGGGTCTGGACTGGTGGTGTCCGGGCTGGCCGGACCAGGAACAGGAACAGGCGGCTCTGGGGGAGCCGGCCGGACAGCAGGCGGAACAACTGCAGGAGAAAAGGGGGGGGGGGGGGTCCGGGGGGAACAAATCGTCCCGGAACCAAGATGTTCTGGTTGACGAAGGTGTGAGAGTCGTATGCGTTAACTTGGACGCATGCCAGGTGGATCCATCGTCCAGCCGGTATGTAGCTGGACCCACTTGGTCTTGGATCTTCTGCGGAGAAGCATACTTCATTTGTAATTTTCCTCGGTGACGAGGCTTGTTGACCTTGACGGTCTGTCCAGGAATGAATGTAGGGCGCTTGACAGCACGCCTTCTGTCTGAGTACATCTTCATTCGTTCTTGGTATTTCTTGATTGTGGCTGGAAGCCTTTCTTGGACTGTGGACCTTGGAACTTGTGGGTCGGGGACTGGACGCCCCGAAAGATGAAGACGATTGCGATGATTCCTGCCGTGCAGCAAGAACGCAGGAGTCTCTCCTGTCGCAGCATGACGAGTGGCACGGTACACTCCCAAGTATTCTGTGACTGCTTCTCGGAGGTTACGTTGCTGTACGACAGCCAACTGGATAGTGGACTTCAGGACGCGGTTGAAGCGTTCCACCTGTCCATTCGCTTGAGGGTGGTACAGGGATGACCTGAGATGACGAATACCCCGATTCTTGAGGAATTCTGTAAATTCCTTGGAGATGAACTGGGGGCCGTTGTCGGTAACTATCTCTTCCGGCAACCCCTCTCGTGCAAAAACGAATTTGAGAAAGTCTATCACGGACGCAGTTGTGACGTTGTGGACACTCATGACCTCCGGCCATTTGCTGTGGTAGTCCACAAGAGTTATGAAGAAACGTTCGTTGCGCGGGGCGCGTTCGAACGGACCAACGATGTCCATACCTAACCTCGTCCAAGGACGAGATGGAAAATCGACTGGCTGTAATGGTGCTTGGAAGGTCTTCGCAGGTTTGTCCGTAGACTGACAAATGGTGCAATGTTGGACATATTGCTTGATGTGGAGAGATACTTGAGGCCACCAGTAGAGTTCTTTGATGAGGCCTGTGGTCCTCGTGATCCCTTGATGCGTTTCGTGCGCTATCTCGATGACCTGGTCACGTAGACTGGTCGGCACGACGATCTTTTCGGCATTAAACAGTAGTCTGTCTACCTGCGACAGCTGTTCTCGGACTGCGAAGTAGGGCTTGAACCCTGGAGGCAGCTTGTCTTCAGCTGGCCACGTTGATGAGATGTATTCCATGACTTTTGGTAGAATGGGGTCCCGAGCTGTTGCATCTTGGAAGTCGCGCTGGTTCAGTGAGGCGCAGACGATGGAAACCACTTCCTCGGGAAACTTTGTGCCGTTTTCGGTGTCCTTGACAGGCAGACGGGACAGTGCGTCTGCGACAGTGTTGTCAGCTCCCTTGCGGTACTCCATCAGGAAGTTGTAGTTGAACAAACGGGCTGTCCAACGACTGATGCGTAGCGGTCGGACTCCGGTGCCCTGCGTAGACATGAGGGTGACGAGTGCACGATGGTCGTTGCGGATGGTAAACTGTCGTCCCCAGAGGTAGGTGTGCCACTTCTCGCACGACCACAGGATTGCCAGGGCCTCCTTCTCTCCAACGGAGTACCTTCGCTCTGTATCCGTCAAGGAACGGCTTGCAAAGGCCACGGTCTTGAGCTTCTGCCCGTGCTGTTGTTGCAGAACTGCTCCGAGGCCGTAGTTCGAAGCATCGGTCGACACAATGACCGGCAATGTCGGGTCGAACATCGTTAGGATGGGTGCTCTCTGGAGAGCAGTCTTGACTTCCTGAAAGGCGCTCTCGACGTCAGAAGTCCAAGAAAAAGAGTTGCCTTTGCGCAACAAACGACGCATCGGTTCGACTACTGTCGCGCAGTGTGGAATGAATTTGCTATAATATTCCACTAGACCGAGGAATGCCTTCAGTTGAGTTGGATCAGACGGCGTAGGAAAGTTCAAAACGGCTTCTATCTTGGACGGAAGGGGCGCTACGCCTTCCGCGGATAGACTGTGGCCGAGAAAAGACAAGGTTGAGACGCGGAAAACCGCCTTTCGGTTCAGCTTCATTCCAGCTGACTTGATTCGTCGTAGGACTTCACGCAGGTGTGCGTCATGTTCTTGAGTCGATGATCCGTAGACGATCACGTCGTCCAAGTAGAACTGTACGCCGGGACAGTCCTTCAGGATTTTTGACATTACTTGCTGGAATGCGGCTGGCGCAGAGGCCAAGCCGAAGCATACACGCTTGAAGCGAAACAAACCCTCATGCGTGATGAACGCTGTGAGGTCTCGACTCTGGGGGTCGAGTCGCACTTGATGGTAAGCCGACGCAAGGTCAAGCTTGGAAAAGCAAGATGCTCCTTTGAGCGAGTTTAGAAGCTCGTCGATATGCGGCAGTGGGAACGAGTCGATCACGACCGCGCGGTTGGGAGCCCGAAGGTCAACGCACATGCGGATACCGCCGTCTCTCTTCTTTACGACAACGATCGGCGAGACCCACTCGGAGGCGCTGATGCGCTCGATCACGCCCTGATGTTCGAGTTTTTGGATCTCGGCCGTTACGGACTCGCGCAGCGTGAATGGTAATCGACGGAGCTTCGCCTGAACGGGCGGAACATGACGACGGACCGTGATGGTATGTGTCTGGTTTACGACCAGACCTAACTCGGACGAAAAAAGTTCTTCAAACTCCTCAAAACCAGGAGGAAGCTTGGAACAATCGCTCATCGACGATTGAGAATGGTCACTCGAAGAGGTCGACGGACCGGGGGCTGCAGGGACAGCCGACGACGAAGTGCCAAAGGCACGAGAAAAATGGGTGGACGGACTGGAGTCCGCCGTGGACGATGGCTGCGGGGCCTCAGCCTCGGTTAAATGTCCCGGGACGGCTGTTCCGGGAGCAGCAGCGTCGACGTGAAAGCATTTTAGCGGTACGCCAGACAAAATCATTTTGAGGTCATGCACCGCGTCGACTCCAAGTAGGGAACGTCCGTTGCGTACAACGTAGAAGAGGATGGTCGCGAAGCGACCCGTGAAGACGACGTTCGCGTGGAAGCAGCCCAAAACGGGAATGGAACCCTTCAGGTAGTGCACTAAAGTGAGCGGCGGCTTGGACAACTTGATGCGGCCGCTCCGATTAATGCGGTTGAAAGTCGCATCTGACAGGATGGAAACTTCAGTGCAGGTATCGATTAGTATGGAGAGAGGGAAACCGTTCACCTCTACATCGGCGGTGAAGCTCCGGCGCTGGGGACCAGGTCGCTGCTCCTGACGACCACCGGGTGACCCCACCGTGAAGACGCTGGGCCGCAACTCGTCGTTGTCCTCCGAGAACATGCCGACTCCTTGTACGGGGGTGCCTGTCGGACCAGGCCCCGCTTGACGACGCTCGTAGTAGCCGCGGGCAGAGGCCCGCCGCCCAGCAGGAAGGGCCAATTGACGTTGATCCCGGTCGCCCCTCGGACGGCTTCGACACACATTGGCAAAGTGTCCCACGCGGCCACACGAAAAGCACGTGGCTCCGGAGGCCGGGCATTCTTCTCTCGGGTGGCTTCTCCTGCCACAGAAATAACAACCACCCTCGCGAACGGGATGACTCGCGCCGGGGGGAGGGTCACGTCGGCGCGCACCGAAGAACGGTCGAGAGGGAGCTCGCGATTCCCGGCGGTAGTCTCGACGCGGGGAAGGAGGAAAGTTCCGCTCGCGTCCCGACGAAGGAGGGGAAGGCTCGCGCCTCGAGGGGGAAGAGTGAGAGGGCTCGCGTGTCGACGGAGAAGGGGGAGAAGGAGGCTCACGCCTCGGAGGGGAAGACCCGCGGCGGCGGGGTGACTGCCCGCCATGTTGACCATCCCGGTCGCGACCGCGTCCATCTTGAACCCGATCGACCACGTGCGGCGTGTTCGGACTCGCGTCTAACGACAAGCGTCGGAAGAGATCGCAATCACGAGACGTCCGCTCGAACTGCTGCGCTGCAGCTGGACAGCACGCTCGAGGCTAGGTGCGTTAGCTCCACCGGACTCTCTGATTAGACGATCTTGGACTTCCGTGTTACGGATTCCCGAAAAGAACATTTCCGCGACGCGGCTCTCCAAAGACTCTCCGTAGTCGCAAAACGAGGCAAGGCATCTGAGCGCCCCAAGATACTCGAGGACCGTCTCCCCTGGGCCTTGTACCCTTGTGACAAACTTTCTACGCTCAACTACGACGTTTTGAGCGGAAGCGAAGTGAGTGTCCAGAGCGGACAACAAAACTTGAAACTCATCTTGGTCCGCGTTAACGGCTGGACCGGCGAGGTTGAACGCATCAACGACGCGATTTCCCTCTTCTCCTAAGAAGGACAACAAAATTGCCCTCTTCCGCTTCGGCGGAAAACTTTCGGCGTCGGTCGCCTCTAGGTAGTGAAGGAAGCCGCGCCTCCAAGTAAGCCACGGTGCTGCCGGCTCACCGGGCGTAGGGAGGAAATCGGCGGGAACGCGACCCTGCGCGGCCGCCATCTTGGATACAGTGGACAAAAGCGCCGTTCTTTGTTAAAAGAAAATACACATCCAGTCCGTCGGACGGGGAGTACGACCAACCAACCGCTCGGACCCTCTCTAAACGATGCTCAAAAGCAGAGCCGCGACGAAAAGCGGCAAAACAAAGCCTCACGCGGGGCGAAGGTTCAAAATGCGGAGAAAAAAAAAATTATCCCGTCCTCAGTCGCCAAAATGTTGTGATTCGGAAAAACGGCCTCCCGTGAAATAAAAGAAACGCAGGGCCTACCTGGGCCTGCGGAAAATGACAAAGTCTCACATGCCGAAGCGAGGCTAGCGAGGTGGCAGGCACCGGCGGGCCCAAGGGCGGGAACGCCCCAGAAGAGAAGAGACGTCCGGTAGCGTCAAGGTCCAAACACGTACACTCTAAGAAAAAATGACTCCCCGTGGTGGTCAAATGGCGCTTTGGAGGCTTTGACTACCCCAAAAGGCGAATTACTAGCCTTTGGGCAAAGTGACGACACCAAACCGCTGTGGAATGACCACCTTTCTGCAGGTTAGGACTAGGGTGTGGTCACTTTCGAATCTGATATTTACGTGCAGGCAGTCGTAAATAATATTAGTAACTTAGATAACAACAGAAAGACTATAAATTATATTCTTCCTCAGCTTTCGTGATCCTTTAAGATCCGCCAAGATCACATCTGTTGAGCAATTCGCGTAAATTGGTGGAATAAACATTTTGTCAGCGCGAGCAGCAACACTGGTCTCTTCGAAAGCCGTGGACCGTGGTATGGTGTAGCTGCGGCATCATAACAACAACAAACGACGTCGGTGTTTGCCGAACTGAGGTGAGGATATCTTTTTGCCGTATTTTATTGCAAAGAATATTTAAAAGAAAAAAATTATTAGTTGTATATCTTATCGTGTTGAACCATTGAACACTGAGTCCGAGGATCGGAAGGGTAAACATGCTCAGAGGTATGTGACTGTGTCACCCGTACTGTTTTCATCAATCTCGGACTGGTTGAGTTTCTGAGCTGCACCCGTCGTGGTTGTGATCTCCTGGCTGTACGTACGTAATGCAAAAACTTTCCAATTCAGTAGCAGGTTGAAATTCAGCGGCAGCGTATAGTAATTGGCTTTTACTAGATTGTGCGTCGTTACGGACGCTATTTGTGCTTTTACAAGCGCCAGCGCGAGCCCGAACTGGCGCCTCTTTCGCCGTTTGCGTTCTTCAGTTTTGATGTTCTGCTCCATGATTTATTAAACCTAAACCTAAAAGTCAGTCACCTCTGTCTCGTCACCCGTCAGGGCACCCCATAGCGCTGCCGCTCTACCGGCCCTTTCTGGATGTCGCCAAGTAGCAGCCGGATCGTCGAACCACACCCATCGTTGCCCCTCCACCAGAGGATCACTACATTTTGGTGCGTCAGCTACCACTATATTTCGGCACGTCAGCTACCGCTATATTTTGGTGCGTCGGCCGAGCCTGTCGGCCCATCCCGTTTTTTTCGACCGTTTAACTCTTTTTCTGAGCACAAAAAGAGTCTCTGCGGTTTTTCACGACGTTCTTGCTCTCGTGCTCGTTCAGTTTTTTTTAGGGCAGTATATAAGCGTCTGAGGTTCTTTGCAGTGTTCCAACACTTGTGTTCCTTCAGTTCTTTCAGAACAGTAAATAAGCCCCTGATGTTCTTCACAGTGTTCCAATGCTCGTGATCGTTCAGTTTACCAGTCTGCCCTGCAAGACGTGGCCTTTCAAACCTGTTTATCTTTTCCCCTTGGCCGGTCGCTGTGCTGTACCCGGTTTTGGATTTTACGAAATTTCACTGCATTGAGACATGCTGCCCTATACTCCGTTCACCCCTAAGCTGAGACAGAGCCATATATGTAGAAAGTTTGGCCATTCGTTGGGAAGTATAGGAGACAAATGAGGATGCGCCATTGGCCGAAAGCGGGCTGGGCGTGTTCCAGGGCGTCTTCACAAATTCGAATGTGGCCAATCAGAAGCCGGAAATAATTCCCTGGCGGTGGTTGCGAGAAACAAACTTAATAAGTGCGTCGGAGTAACTCTCGGTGACTGAAAATGTGGTGCGTGTGATGTTTAACTCACGGTCATCCGAAATTATGGTGGAAGAGTGCGACTGGCAGAACGATCGACATAATCCCCGTGTGCCGAGGGCCGGGAGTCTACCGTCCGAGCGGTCACACTCTCCCCGAGCAAAACAGAGTTTAGCGGCACATTTGTTTCTTACATCTTTCTGCATGATCATAATCGTAACATCCTGTGCACCCTATTTTCAACCATGAAGGGTCGCTGCACTTCACACTTGCGTGCTTATTAAAACCATATACCAAACATATACTGTGATTAAAACCGTTTCTCCCTATACCGCTAGGA